>JAVYIG010011900.1:0-57286 GCA_035222895.1 Strongylocentrotus droebachiensis | reverse complement strand
CTTCATTCTGAGATGACTCTTTTGTAATTAATCAAAATTGTAATAATAATCATAATGCATGTAATTTCTTTAATTGCTGATTTAGAGGGAAGGAGAAAAGGTACATGAGAGGGGAGGATAAAAGAATGAAGAATGGAAAAGAGAAGAATGAAAAACATTAATATGGTAAGCAAAAATAAATAAATACAAACATGACAAAGATAATTAAAATTCCAGTTGGTTGGTAAGGAGTCGTACGATAGGGGGAATAATTGAAGTGCGGTGTCTCTCAGTTCTACAATAGGGTATAGTTATGTGTAGAGAGTTTCAGAGTTCATGGCAAGAGGTTTGGCGACGAGTTGGCGGTAGAACATAATTCGATCTCGTGATGAATTAAACAGTTGAAAGAAAAGGATTCAAGAAGGGCAAGACGGCAAGAAGTTAGACTCTGGAGAGAAACGAGTGGTTTCATACAACTGTTCTTATCCAAGGATAATACAGCAGACACGTTTCTGCACTTTCTTCAGACTGCAAGATAACTGCAAGATAACTGCATGTTCGGGAAATTGATGTGGACCAAACTGGAGAAGCGTATTCTAGCGAAGATCGGATATATGTCGAGAGAAGATGTCTGCTAGATCTTCACATGATACTCTGAGATGTCGTAAATGTATAGTCGCTTGCTGGCGCTTGATATCATATCAAACACTTGGAAATTCCATTTGGGATCTGACTGTAATATAACTTCCAGAATTGTCAGAGTGGTGCAGTTTTGGATGGCCTTGTGGTCTAGGTGCAGCATTTGAAGGGCTGGTTGGATACACTTGAGGAACACTTACTCGGATTCAGTTTTGAACTGCTCACGTGAGTAAAATTCCTTGTCCATTACTAGTACTTCTGTACTTGTCATGTCTAGTATAATACACAGAGTCCAGTTTCTCTCCAACTATTCAGTTACATACTGTGCAATGCAGTGAATGCTCCTGATGGTAAAATGTATCTAAATCACTGACTGTTCTTGACCCTTTTAATTCTCCCGCAAGATGTCTGAAATGACTAGGGTTATTTCAGAATGGCATGTCTTCAACTGGAGTTCACCATTCTTGGGATGTGCTGTTTTGTTTTGGGAAACCAGGTGAATATTGCTCCACTGATAACTTTGGTCGAGCCATTTGATGCAGTGTTGAAGTTGTTCCTTTGCTAGTAGCTCTATCAAATAAAAGAAACAAAAGAGAAAGAAAAAAAATCATTAATTTTGATAAAAACTGAAGGAATAATGTAATAACGGATGCTGAGCTTGAGCAAAGCTGCAAAGGAGATAAAAAAGGGACACCAATCAGACTACTGTAAGATAATTTTTCATTTCAACACTTTGACAAACATTTCCTAACATGCTTGAGGCTGCATTTCGGTTCCTTTGTTTCAAAGTATTGCAGACTGCTGGCCTCAACTTATCTTTACATTACTGATTTTTTTTTTATAAATAGTGTATAATATAGGCTTAAACACTATCATTTTAATCTTGAATAAATACCCTTTTTACTTTGTACAGAGTAATGTGGCATATTTTAACATTAATATGAATATCATAAGTAGGTGTTCTTCTAAATGATCCAACAGACGCAATACTAATTGGTAAAGATCGAAAATTACATATCTTGAAAACAGTCCAACATGAAGAAAAATGCACGTTCTCGCAAAACAGTTTATGTTATGCCTCAACAATAACGTTCGCTGTAAAAAGTGTGTGACTCTTTCAACACTCTATGCTAGTGGGAGGCGGGTCCGCCAAAACATATATCTTGAGATCAAAGTATCATTAGATTAAATTTTCATTCCTGGATTTTGTACAGTTTTGGGTTTCAGAGATTAAAAAATAAAAAATAAAATCCCTCCATTGTGTAAATTGTATAACGTTATCTGTTATTAAACGATGTGAGAGTTTTTTCTATTGACATAAAGAGAAATCCTTATGTGACCTTTGACCTACTTACCCCAAAATATAATCAGATTGTTTTCCTAAAGTGATACATACTATAAGCAGTTTGAAGTTCATACCTCAAATAATTACTGAGATATCGCAAATACAAGGCTTAAAACGCATTCATTAAAAAAAAAGTGGCAACAACCAAAGGAAATTGGAAATGCCCTTTAGGCTCCCTGCACCAAAAGCAGGCATGGTGATAGGACTTGTATGTGACAGAGGTAATTGTGAGGCAAAAGAAGCTGCAAAGGTGGATGGATAGCGAGGATCTCCTACATCTTCAAGCATGTTTGGTTTCTGTTCATAATAGATGCAATATTAACATGAAATTACACTAATTTTATGACAGCTAGCATTCCAATCAATGTGCAGATGGAATCAAATTTATAAATTGACTTAATCCCTGAGAAAATCACAAATGATGGGAACACTAGATGTAGAATTGGGTGTATAGGATCATGCTACTTGTATGGCATCAAAGTATGACCCCCCCCCCCTCCCCCTCCCATGCCCCATGCTAAAACAAAATACACTCAAATTTGAAGATGCAAGGAAATTTATAAAATTGACTTAAAGGGATCCGGTAACTTTGTCTCAGATTCTGAAACAAAATTCTGGATTTAGCTCATGATGCAATGATAATTATAAACCTTTAGTTCAGTCAGGAACCCCATGACTTTTACAAGCCGATCGCCTGCCTGATTATCAAGATATTTATGATTGGAATTACAAATTTTGAAAAGTGTTCGCCTGACGGTTTTCATAACACTACAGTCTATTGGGGAAAATTAGTATGGAAAAACCGGTCACTCAAAGATTTTTACTTTTTTGAGGCACTTCTTGAACATTTTGAAGCGCAATTTTTTTTGGCTTCAATATTTCACCATATCACAGACACTGATAACACGTAGGGCCGTGTATCTCAGATTTAACATTGTTACACGATCCCTTTAATCTCTGGGAAAATCACAAATGATGGGAACACTGGATTTAGAAGTGGGTGTATAGGATCATCCTACTTGTATAGCGTCAACGTATGACCCCCGCCCATGATGATTATACGACTGAGAGTACGTCAACCATGATCACTGCTGTTAGTGAGACAGCCCCACATCCATTGCTGCTTCAATGTACTTACCACAATATGTAATTTCTTTCATAGCAGGCAAGTGGTTGTGTCTAAGGGTTGAATAACAGCTTCAATTGAGGCGAAGTGACCCCAGTGCTGGCAGCTGCACCAGAATCAGGCACGGTGTTTTATAGGACTTGTGACAGAGGTAATTGTGAGGCAAAAGAAGCTGCGAAGGTGGATGGATAGCAGGATCTCCTACATCTTCAAGCATGTTTGGTTTCTGTTCATAATAGATGCAATATCAACATGAAACTACACTAATTTTATGACAGCTAGCATTCGAATCAATGTCCAGATGCAATCAAATTTATAAAATTGACTTAATCTCTGGGAAAATCACAAATGATGGGAATTAACACTGGATGTATAAGTGGGTGTATAGGATCATCCTACTTGTATAGCGTCAACGTATGACCCCCGCCCATGATGATGATTATACGACTGAGAGTACGTCAACCGTGATCACTAGAGACTTTTAGATTTGCACGTCTACAGCTTTGACTGCAACGTGTGACGTCATTTTAAGGCACTGCGCATGCGTTACGTCGTCTCAGTCGGCGATCGAGAATGCGTCAACCTTGATTTTCCTAAATCTAGTACATACATACATATTGGTATTTATATAGCGCCTTTACGAGCTCAAGGTACTAGTATGCCGTATGCGCATAAAATACAGTTCCTTAGGTAGACAAAGGAACATCCCTTCCCTGCTATTATGTAAAAATGTGTAGAACAGGTGTCACATGCATATTCACCTGTTCTACACATTTTTTACAAAATAGCAGTGAAGGGATGTTCTTTTGTTGAGGGTAGAATGAGGAACTGTATATTTTGTCCTCTTTCTTTGTCCGTGATGTTCATAGTGTTACTTCCTGCATGCATGAATATCGTCGAGTGCAATCTAAAAGATTTCTAATTGTAGTCAACATGGGCAGTTAAGTACATTGACACGCATGTTCAGTCGGCGTTCGTCGTGTTCTCGTCCACTCAATCTAAAAGTCCCTACTGCTGTTAGTGAGACAGCCCCACATCCATTGCTGCTGCAATGTACTTACCACAATATGTAATTTCTTTCATAGCAGGTAACTAGCAGGCAAATGGTTGTGTCTAAGGGTTGAATAACAGCTTAAATTGAGGCGAAGTGTCCCCAGTGCTGTCAGCTGCACCAGAATCAGGCACGGTGTTAGACTTGTGACAGAGGTGATTGTGAGGCAAAAGAAGCTGCGAAGGTGGATGGATAGCGAGGATCTCCTACATCTTCAAGCATGTTTGGTTTCTGTTCATAATAGATGTGATATGAACATGAAGTTACACTAATTGTATGACAGCTAGCATTCAATTCAATGTGAAGATGCAATGCAATTCATAAAATTGACTTAATCTCTGGAAAAATCACAAATGATAGGTACCCCTGGATGCAGAATTAGGAATTATGTGTAAGGGATCATGCTATACTTGTATGGCGTCAAACTATGACCCCCCCCCCTTACGGCTTATACGACTGAGAGGTACCTTGATCAACGCTGTCAGTGACAGCCCCCACTTTCCCATTTCGCTGCTTCAATGAACTTACCACAATATGTAATTTCTTTCATAGCAGGTAATTAGCAGGCAAATCGCTTGTGTCTATAAGGGTTGAATAACAGCTTCAATTGAGGCGAAGTGTCCCCATGCAGTGCTGTCAGCTACACCAAAATCAGGCATGGTTTTAGGACTTGTGACAGATGTAATTGTGAGGCAAAATCAGCTGTGAAGGTGGATGGATAGCGAGGATCTTCTACATCTTCAAGCATGTTTGGTTTTCTGTTTGTATTAAAAAGATGCAATATGAAAATAAAATTAAAATATTGCTAAAACGGCATTCGATCGATCACTCCAATTTGAAGATGCAAGCGAATTTATAAAATTGACTTAAATAATGTTTGGACAAATCACAAATGATAGGAACCACTGGATGCAGAAATGGGTGTATAGAATCGCCCTAGTTGTATGGTGCAAAGTATAACCCCCCACCCCCCTCCTTATGGCTTATATTCATGACTGAGAGGTCAACCTTGATCACTGCTGTCAGTGAGAGGCTTGTATCAGTGTAAGGGTTGAATAACAGCTTCAATTGAGGCTTAGGGGGGGGGGGAGGGGGGCTAAGTTTTCAGAGAGGGGAGGGGTAAAATGTCCTTTTGCGGTAATTGTCAGGGGTGATTGTCTGGGGGGGGGGGGTAATAGTTTATAGAACCCTATAACAACATTCACTCCAATGTGAAGATGCAAGCAAATTTATAACACCACTGGGGAAATCGCAAATGACGGGAACTACGTACTACACCAATGCAGAATTAGGTGCATAGGATCATTACCCCTCCCCCCCCCCCCCACTATAAATAGCTTTGCCTGAATTGTTCAAGACAGTGCAGTTATTGTGTACTACTGTATATGCCCTTTGCTTGTTCGTATTGTTAGATAACAACAGTAATTACCAAAACAATATTTTTTTTCTTCAAAAATAAAGTTGGGTCAGTGTATGATCCTAAGAAACAATTTTACCAAAAAAAAATTACATTGATAACTCATTTCAATGAAAACATATGAAATCTGATTGATTAAAATATAATGAAATTATAACATAAAGAACAACTAATATATTCCATCTAAAAAATATTCAGTGAAAAATCCTGGTTATTATGTGTTAATGGCCAAGAACATGCTGCCTGCTCCAAAATGCATTATCATTCCATTTTGCCATTTAATGGTCCCAAATAGAAAAATAGATAATTTGTTTTTCTTTTTTCAAATCATATATGATGTGTATTTCTAACAATGTGTTATTCCTATTATTCTCTATCTTTATGAAGAAAAAAAAAATAATTGCAAATTACAATGGATGTGGCTCTTTTACTTGTCCTTGCATGGCCCTAGCTTGACTTCCCGCAGGGTACTTTGTGCCAATAAGAGTGGAATTGATGTGAGGAATATTGCCATTTTCAGTAGGGGCACTGGTCTGAGAATGAAGATTGTCCGCATAAACGAGAATATCCTGGTAAACACGGACAAGTCTCGACCTAAAAAAATAAGGATAGTCTGCAATTTTCACAGACGTTTTTTTCTTCTTCGGTGCTCTGCGGGTACAGGGTTCGTGATCCGTGTGCTGGCAATTAATGCGAAAAACGGATTCCGCGTAATAAAATACCCCCAGTTCACCGTCTACTTTCTATGGGTTGTCCGTCTTCCCTAGGATTTATTGTTCATAACGTGAAAGTCTCTGCGTAAGTGTAAAATACATTATGGGGCATCATCGCGGAATTCGTTTTTCGCATCACCAACGCACGGATCGGGAATCCGATCCTTCGCGAAAATGCGGATGATCCTTATTTTTCTGGATGCAAATGGTCTGCGTTTACGAGGGTATTGTCGTTTATGCGGACGATGCTCATTCTCGTACTAGCACCCCTACAGATTTTGTGAATAAACCAGTGTTGTTGTTTTTTATTGTGTAGGCCTATATAATCTACAGACATGTGCAAGCATTGCGCACAATGAACAGTTAGGCTATACTGTGCAGAGTCCTTGAATGAGTGGTGGAATATTTCACAAGCATGCCAAGAATTTGTAGACAATAGACAAATAGAAAAATAGATAATATTTTTTTTTTCTTCAAATCATATGTGATGTGTATTTCTAACAATGTGTTATTCCTGTTTTTCTCTATCTTTATGAAAAAGAAAAAAAATAATTGCAAATTACAATGGATGTGGCTCTTTTACTTGTCCTTGCATGGCCCTAGCTTGACTTCCCGCAGGGTACTTTGTGCCAAGTTATTTCTCTAAGAGTGGAATTGATGTGAGAAATATGGCCATTTTCAGTAGGGGCACTGGTCTGAGAATGAAGATTGTCCGCATAAACGAGAATATCCTGGTAAACGCGGACAAGTCTCGACCTAAAAAAATAAGGATAGTCTGCAATTTTCACAGACGTTTTTTCTTCTTCGGTGCTCTGCGGGTACAGCGTTCGTGATCCGCGTGCTGGCAATTAATGCGAAAAACGTATTCCGCGTAATAAAATACTCCCAGTTCACCGTCTACTTTCTATGGGTTGTCCGTCTTCTCTAGGATTTATTGTTCATAACGTGAAAGTCTCTGCGTAAGTGTAAAATGCATTATGGGGCATCATCGCGGAATTCGTTTTTCGCATCACCAACGCGCGGATCGGGAATCCGGATACTTCGCGTAAATGCGGATGATCCTTATTTTTCTGGATGCAAATGGTCTGCGTTTACGAGGGTATTGTCATTTATGCGGACGATGCTCATGCATTCTCGTACTAGCACCCCTACTGATTTTGTGAATAAACCATTGTTGTTGTTTTTTATCGTGTAGGCCTATATAATCTACAGACATGTGCAAGCATTGCGCACAATGAACCTTTAGGCTATACTGTGCAGAGTCCTTGAATGAGTGGTGGAATATTTCACAAGCATGCCAAGAATTTGTAGACAATAGACAAATAGAAAAATAGATAATATTTTTTTTTTTTCTTCAAATCATATGTGATGTGTTTTTCTAACAATGTGTTATTCCTATTTTTCTCTATCTTTATGAAAAAGAAAAAAAATAATTGCAAATTACAATGGATGTGGCTCTTTTACTTGTCCTTGCATGGCCCTAGCTTGACTTTCCGCAGGGTACTTTGTGCCAAGATATTTCTCTAAAAGTGGAATTGATGTGAGGAATATTGCCATTTTCAGTAGGGGCACTGGTCTGAGAATGAAGATTGTCCGCATAAACGAGAATATCCTGGTAAACGCGGACAAGTCTCGACCTAAAAAAATAAGGATAGTCTGCAATTTTCACAGACGTTTTTTCTTCTTCGGTGCTCTGCGGGTACAGCGTTTGTGATCCGCGTGCTGGCAATTAATGCGAAAAACGTATTCCGCGTAATAAAATACTCCCAGTTCACCGTCTACTTTCTATGGGTTGTCCATCTTCTCTAGGATTTGTTCATAACGTGAAAGTCTCTGCGTAAGTGTAAAATGCATTATGGGGCATCATCGCGGAATTCGTTTTTCGCATCACCAACGCGCGGATCGGGAATCCGGATCCTTTGCGAAAATGCGGATGATCCTTATTTTTCTGGATGCAAATGGTCTGCGTTTACGAGGGTATTGTCATTTATGCGGACGATGCTCATGCATTCTCGTACTAGCACCCCTACTGATTTTGTGAATAAACCATTGTTGTTTTTTATCGTGTAGGCCTATATAATCTACAGACATGTGCAAGCATTGCGCACAATGAACAGTTAGGCTATACTGTGCAGAGTCCTTGAATGAGTGGTGGAATATTTCACAAGCATGCCAAGAATTTGTAGACAATAGACAAATAGAAAAATAGATAATATATTTTTTTTTCTTCAAATCATATGTGATGTGTATTTCTAACAATGTGTTATTCCTGTTTTTCTCTATCTTTATGAAAAAGAAAAAAAATAATTGCAAATTACAATGGATGTGGCTCTTTTACTTGTCCTTGCATGGCCCTAGCTTGACTTCCCGCAGGGTACTTTGTGCCAAGATATTTCTCTAAAAGTGGAATTGATGTGAGGAATATTGCCATTTTCAGTAGGGGCACTGGTCTGAGAATGAAGATTGTCCGCATAAACGAGAATATCCTGGTAAACGCGGACAAGTCTCGACCTAAAAAAATAAGGATAGTCTGCAATTTTCACAGACGTTTTTTCTTCTTCGGTGCTCTGCGGGTACAGCGTTTGTGATCCGCGTGCTGGCAACTAATGCGAAAAACGTATTCCGCGTAATAAAATACTCCCAGTTCACCGTCTACTTTCTATGGGTTGTCCATCTTCTCTAGGATTTGTTCATAACGTGAAAGTCTCTGCGTAAGTGTAAAATGCATTATGGGGCATCATCGCGGAATTCGTTTTTCGCATCACCAACGCGCGGATCGGGAATCCGGATCCTTTGCGAAAATGCGGATGATCCTTATTTTTCTGGATGCAAATGGTCTGCGTTTACGAGGGTATTGTCATTTATGCGGACGATGCTCATGCATTCTCGTACTAGCACCCCTACTGATTTTGTGAATAAACCATTGTTGTTTTTTATCGTGTAGGCCTATATTTGTCTTTATTTAGTTGATTGCCACTGTTTTTCTTACCTTATCTATGTTACTTTTGTATTTTTGCTTTTTCTTCTAATTTAATTCTACGGGTTATAGTCTTCTCTTAATCAGAACACTGTGCGCTTAGAAACATCAGTATTAAGCGCCTAATAAATGTTATGTATTATTATTATTATTATTATTATAATCTACAGACATGTGCAAGCATTGTGCACAATGAACCGTTAGGCTATACTGTGCAGAGTCCTTGAATGAGTGGTGGAATATTTCACAAGCATGCCAAGAATTTGTAGACAATAGACAAATAGAAAAATAGATAATATTTTTTTTTTTTCTTTAAATCATATGTGATGTGTATTTCTAACAATGTTTTATTCCTATTATTCTCTATCTTTATGAAAAAGAAAAAAAATAATTGCAAATTACAATGGATGTGGCTCTTTTACTTGTCCTTGCATGGCCCTAGCTTGACTTCCCGCAGGGTACTTTGTGCCAAGTTATTTCTCTAAAAGTGGAATTGATGTGAGGAATATTGCCATTTTCAGTAGGGGCACTGGTCTGAGAATGAAGATTGTCCGCATAAACGAGAATATCCTGGTAAACGCGGACAAGTCTCGACCTAAAAAAATAAGGATAGTCTGCAATTTTCACAGACGTTTTTTCTTCTTCGGTGCTCTGCGGGTACAGCGTTCGTGATCCGCGTGCTGGCAATTAATGCGAAAAATGGATTCCGCGTAATAAAATACTCCCAGTTCACCGTCTACTTTCTATGGGTTGTCCGTCTTCCCTAGGATTTATTGTTCATAACGTGAAAGTCTCTGCGTAAGTGTAAAATGCATTATGGGGCATCATCGCGGAATTCCTTTTTTTTCGCAACACCAACGCGCGGATCGGGAATCCGGATCCTTCGCGAAAATGCGGATGATCCTTATTTTTCTGGATGCAAATGGTCTGCGTTTACGAGGGTATTGTCGTTTATGAGGACGATGCTCATTCTCGTACTAGCTCCCCTACTGATTTTGTGAATAAACCATTGTTGTTGTTTTTTTATCGTGTAGGCCTATATAATCTACAGACATGTGCAAGCATTGCGCACAACGAACCGTTAGGTTATACTGTGCAGAGTCCTTGAATGAGTGGTGGAATATTTCACAAGCATGCCAAGAATTTGTAGACAATATAGTCATCTTGACTTTAAAATAATGATTTTAAATGAAATACCTACATAGTACATTGGCTATATAGCGCCAAACATGCCAAATGAGGAGAGTGAGCAGCACAAATAGCCGCAGTATCATCAAGGTTTGCCCAAAATTTCGTTGAATTTTCTGTTGATCTAGACAGAGTCTATCATAAAGTCTATCGATTCGCAAACGCTAGTGAAACAAAGTTCAATGGAATAAAATCAAGCTTTCAAGGGGCAGTTTCTTCAGTTTTTCAACGCGAATTTTGAGCTGTGAGTGTGAATCAGATGAAATTAAATAAGAGAACTGATTTTTTAAGGTTATTTAAACTGCAGTATGATTTTGAAGCATCATAATGACTCATATTCAATATTCAATTGAACAATAATTTACATTTTCTCCTATTTATAATTTAGTAGGCCAAGATCTAGATCTAGGCTACCGGTATTTGTTTTGTAGACCTAGAAATCTACATGCATGTGTGGAAAAGTAATTTGTTAGCTTAACTTAGGAAATCCAATGAGTTTTATGACGTCGTAATGGCTAAACCTTATGCATTGAAATTATAGGAGTGTGAAGTGGAATTTGGTATGCTCAAGTTGGATGAATTTTGATTGTACAACACTTTTTCGTAGAAAATTGCCAACACACATGCACACACAAATAACGATAGAATCACACACAGAAAAGTTTATATTTGGGACTGGATCTAGAGTCTATTCATGAAATACAAAGGCAAATGGTTTTCAAACAATATTAGTCCTTATCGATTATTCCTCTCACTAAGATGAATATGTATAGACATATTTAAAACTTACGGTATACATTGTAGATAGTTTTGGAGTGAAGACAAGGAACCACCAGCAGGGCCGGGCAAGGCTAGCTGCGCCGACCAGCTGAAACTGTATAGCTGATGCTAGCTGCAGGTACGGTATGCGAGCTCTGGCGGGTCTAGCGGCGACGCCGGCGGTCGACGCCAGTCCTGGGCGTACTGCAGAGAGCTAGCTAGCCCTGCCAGGGCCGACCATGCATGGGGTGCGTTGGGGTGCATGCCCCCTTTTCCTTCCGAAAACACAGGGAAAAGCCACGAATTTTCAAATAAATGTTCAGTTTACTCATTCAGAAATGCCTCAGAATGTACCATAAAGCATCTTATAGTTCAAATTTTTTCCGGGGCCCTTTGGCCCCGGACCCCACGCCGATCTAACACTTCATGCCCCTCCTTTAAAAAAAAAACTCTTGGATCCGCCGCTACAGCTGGTCGATCGCATGCAGGATGTATTTCGCATAGGCTGCCTGATAATACGCACGCGTATTGCGCACAAGCATTCCACAGCAACTTACTGTTACAGAATATAATCTAAATTAAGACGGCGATCTACAGAAGCTAAGTAGCGCGCGCGCGCTGGGTGACTAGTTTTCTCAGTATCTTACTGGGTCATCACTATATTCTAGGTGACAATATAGTTCCAGAACATTACTATTGCAACTATGTCACCTGGATTATCAGATTAGTAATCTGCTCTGATTTTACTGACCCACTTTGGGTAATCTGCTTCGATACCTTGCTGGCTCGATTATTGGTATCAGGTGAAATAGATCCAGTTGTCAGGGTGACTGATCGCGCACCCGATGCATGTTGTGTGTTAAGGTCAAGTTTTTTTTTCAATTCGAGATTCAAACCTTTATAATCTGTTGTGATCCTGAAGGTGATACTCAATAAGTGAGATGTCATATGAAAGCGCAGGTTCTTCTCCATATTCCCCACAGGGCCGGCCCACCCCCAAAATGTAAAAATATCTTGCTTAGACTAGAATCTAGATCTAGTCTACTCTCAAAGATACACTCATAAAAAACAGCCGTGCAGATAAACTAGAGAAAGGCCAAGGTGGTGTCATTAGTTGACTCTTTTGTTTTCGGCATATAAAAGTATTAATGACTGCTTTAATATTCGAGAAATAGTTGTTTTTATACGCTCTCGGGAAGGTTACAATTGGGCTATTCCCCTCGGCACGCCTCGGGTAATAGCACAATTCTAACCTTCCCTTGAGCGTATAAAAACAACTATTTCTCTCAAAGCAGTCATTAATACTATACTATTATTATTACCTTTCCCCTTCAAATAAGTGCCCCCTCCCTCCACCTTTGAATGAACCTTGGGTATGAGAGGTGTCCCTTTCAACCTCTTTTACTTTCATTCTCCCCCTATTCCTATCTAATAAGTTCCCTTTTTGATATTAAGACCTAGTGTCCCCTTCTTTCCATTGTATTACGTTCCCCTTCTCATTTTGTAAATGCCTATATCGCTTCTGATTTTGTTCTCATATGATAATGTCTCCTTGTTACTTTTGGTAAGAGCCCCATGTTCTTTGTTATAATTGCCCATTCATAAGTTTACCTCTTAACCACTGTCGCTTACGAAGCTTTCCCTCTTGCGGTTATGTAAAGAGAATGTGAGCAGCTTTGAGTATCGTAACAGGTACCTTATTTCTACCACCGCAATGAAAGGCATTGGAGCCGGGGGAAAGGGCAGGTGGCATGAAAGACAATACATATCTCATAGCCTCCCTATCATATGCCCCTCATTTAAAAGGACTGAGGGAACCTAAGAAGCAGTATTTCGGATAACTTAAAAAAAGACTCTGGTAATGATAGAATCAAATTCTCACAGAATCCAACAAAATATCTTACACTGAATGTTCAAGATTAGAAATAAATGACATGTGGCAAAATATTTTGGTAAAACATGTGTAGGGGCTGGGTAATGAGCATAGAAAGATAAGGAAACCAAGGTTTTTAAAGTAGGCCCGACAGATGTGCTTAATACAGGGCACTATATACAGATGAGAGTTGTGGTTTTTATTGAAGATGAGTTTTTGTGAGGTTGTTTTTATTTTACTGGTTTAAACGATCAACCTAGTGCAGGATAAACAATCCACACTATACGCTAATGGCTATGTTGTGGTATATGGCAATGTCAAAAATTGTATTTTTTTGCGTTAATGTTAACCTTTGTAGGTGCCATTTTTCCCCGGAGAGTTTCATGTGTTATGGTGCCACCCCGCCCCTCCCCATCTTTAGTGAAGGTGTCCCGCCGCCCTTGCTTTCCTTAATACCAGTTTTCAATTTCCGCTTTACTTTTTCATATTCATAAAATGAAATAAGAATGCCCTCGTCTCTCCTATTTTGTAATGTTTTTTCGTATGCCTCTTCTTAAGTCTCTGAACATTTGTTTTAATTATTCGTTAGGTTAAGCAGTGACGTAAATATTGTGCTACCTCGAGCACGCACGTGCCATCATCGCATTAGGGGGATAACAGAGAGAGAAGAAAGAAAAAAGATTACGAAAATGAGAGTGTAAAGAAGGAGGAAGATGAAAAAGAAGAAAAGGAAGAATAAGAAGAACCTTCTCCATCCTCCCCTAGTCAATGGCATTGTTAATTTTCGTTTCATCCACCAAATAAGAGTGGTGTGAGTCCCACAATGTGCATAGACCCAAGCCGAACCACTGAAGTAATATAGGCTCTGTGTTTCCGTATGGCGTAAGCCCAAGATAAAACATAGATGTGTGTCCATTACCAGTTATCATAATAAAAAAAATGATTTGAAAGTATAAATTCCCTTATTTGCTGATGTAATGCTATATGTGAGCATTGATTTTTGCTTTTCAGAATGATGTTACTTTCGTTTATGCGTCAATGACTATGTCGTATGTTGATTATAAAATCGGGGTTCCACCGTTGCCCATAAGTCATTTTCTGCTTTCTGTAAAAAGACTATACTTTCGCATTATGACTCACGAATAGCAAATGAAAAACATTATGTTAATCTGGAATGAAGATTGCCCACTACACTCTTCCCCGATTTATTTTTAGTCAACGGACCCCAGCTAGAGGAAAATTGAATTCAATGATGCCTTTGGGTGATAATTCCTCATATTATTTACAATAATACACATCATTACCTAGATAAAAATAGGAACCAGAAACAGGAATTCCTCAACAAAACTGACATGCGTCAATGCGAACAATGGAATAATACGGGGTCCCAGTGGGACATCTTTGAGATAAGAATATAAATATACCAAAGCTCTTTTCTTATCATAACCTAGAGGTAAAAGGAATATTTCATCATTTATATGTAAAATCCAGTGAATATGTAAACAATACACTTCTTTGTCGTTGAATGTTACTATTCTTATCGTAATTCCATTCTGTTTTCTCGTTCAGGATGATTCCGCTTTGTGGCAGGATTACCACATTACCCGCACTGATTGAGCCACAGTGCAGCTGCAGCTGACATAGTGCATTGCATTGTACCTGACTTCATTATTTTTCTAACATTGGAAGAGTTCGAATAATGACTACACATTACCTGGTTGACATGCTGCATTGTCTCATACCGGATATATACCCGAGCTACTTCCTGGTATTTATTAACCCATTTCCTATTGGAGCCGGGTTATATTTGTATTAAACCTATGAGGATCATGTTCATTTAGTATACAACATGTTGACTTTCAAGATAAATGAATTATTGTATCTTCATGTTTGTATATTGTAGGCACCTGCTAAACAGTTATGGGGAATACGTTGAATCAGTAGTCAACATGTTAACTTCCAGGAGAAATTAAGTTGAATTTATTTCATCTTCATGTTTAGATAATGTAGGCCCTGCTAACCAGCTTTATGCATTGTCATTGGTAATTTTTTTATTAAATGTAACTCATGTCTCATTTCCACATCGTACTTGGAATAATTTCAATCCTTATTACAGTCTTTCAAATTATCTAAGCAACATTTTGTTTTACATTTAGATATATAAACACTTATGTAAGCAGGGGATGTTTGCACTTGTTATGATGATCGACGATGTAGATTCATTAAAAACCCAGCTGTTTGGGAAATGTTGTGAGAAATTTTGGAAACATACAAATTTGGGTTGTTTCCAAAGTTTAATAAGGTTTTAGGTAAACATTTCATTCATTCTTTTTTAATATTTTTGTGTATGCTTTTTCAAAACTTTTGGAGAGCTATTTGAATTTTGAATATAACTAAAAATCTGCAATGGGACTAGGCTATTTCCCTAATCTTTGTACAAACGTGATACTGGTATACGGGATGATTTTGAAGGCGAAATACTGCAGAAAATACATGCTTATATCGGTTGTGGATCTTAAAACATATGTTATTTTACACGCCCTCAACGCTGAGTACCCCCCCCCCCCCCTCATTTGATTGGGAGAGAGATGAATGAAAAAACAGAACGTGAACAAATTATGTTGTATATGTTCGGGCAACAGGCCCTCCAGATTTTATCTCATTTTACTCGGTTTTGTTATATTAGGATAACATCATAATACAACGATCTATTTGTTAATGGTCTTATATTACGTTTGGTATTATTCATGATATTCTTGGAGCATGTATATCAAAATAATGCAATTGATGTCAGTACTTCATATCACCATTTAAATTTGAGACATTATACCCATTGAGTCACATGGAATGCATGTAGCTAATTAATGTACTTGTTGTAAAAAATTGTACATTATTATGAACCAACTTTTGTATTATATTATTTACTTTATACGTGTATAAATGTGTATTCATTCACACATTATAGTATTCATTATTTCGACAACTTCAGCTTATACTACTACTATTATAAATAGGTTTGTGTGACGAAAGAATTCATGAAGTTCATACAAAAGATGCATATATGTGTTAGAAGATTGAAAAATTATGTCAAATAGTAAAATTTATTTTGTAAGTGATAATTCCATTATGTTAATATGTACAGCTGCATACGAAACTCAAGTAACATTATTACTTTTCATTATTTTATTCTTTATTGATACGCATTTTACAAAAATATATAGTTGATCATTTTAGGAGTGTTAACGAGTTGTTTCTATCATATGTTTATGATGGCACTTGTATCATGTATGGGGAATGTCCTATAGACGAAGTAGAATGCTTCATTTGTTATTCACACAAATACAGTACACATCTTACTCATTTAATGATTTAAATATGATAAGTAGTTGATTTGTATGCGGCGTATCAACAATACCAAACAAAGGAAGAACAAAAGGTGAGGCTGGAAACAAACGGTTCTTTAATAGTGGTGGTTTGAGCAGGGAGGTGAAAGAACAGGAGGCGAAACTCTTGTAATTTATTCAAACGCTTTCTTGAGTTCTAAAGCGTAACAATGGGATGTGTAACATTCCACTTGGCTTTGAAGTTCCATGCTCCGAACCGCGCTTCCACTGCGGGGAATTTCGGAAGCCAGGCACCAGTTTTACATTTATTACAAAATATTAAATTACCGGCAAAATTACAGTGTAAATTAAAAACTTTATATGGGAATTTTATTGGGAATAGTGCATCAAACAAATTTTCAAATTTAGAACTCCGTCCTGCCTTTAAATTGTGTGCCAGAGTTGGTAAAAGAAAAATTACATCCTGTCAAAAACTCAATATTTTAGGATGATGCGCTAATTTGTGCATGCTTTAATGTCCCGTTATTTGATCCATGATTTACAATCTTCAATAACATTAAGTTTGCTAAGGCGCCTTGGATGAATTCGAGTGGCAGTAAACACGCGGCTTATTAACCAGAGAGCGCATGCATCAAAGCCGATTGAGTTAATCCCGGATGCACGATTTGCCCACGAAAAGCTGCATTGTGTGTGTCTGAAGACCGTGACGTCTTTTTCAAGCCAGAAAAACCGCGATTAATTTTCAACCCATTGAAAGATTCGTCATACTTGTTTAGCTCCCTCTGCGGCTAAACTAAGTTATTTAGCTTAGCTTGAGTTCGTGTCTAATTAGCACTGTACTTTGTATATTTGGAATGGATCATTATGCACAATAAAAACACCGTTTAAAAGGGTTGTTTACAAGTAATAAGACCTGTTTAAAAAATTCAACAAGTTGTTGTATTGTAATGAACTGTTAGCATTTTAAACAATTACGTTTTATCTGTGTATATATAACCGAATGAATTTTTTAAAAATAGATTTTTTTCGAGGAGGTAACTTGGAGGTGTCAATCTAGACACACGGGTTATGGGAGCCCCATTCAAATTTAATTCTCCAGCAATTAATGGAAATAAAGACGAAGTGGTTTTTTTCTCTCTCGCCGGTATAAACAATTGCGTGCTGGCCATTAAGCCAATGTGTTGATTCATGAATTCTTGTTTGGAGATTATGCTATTCAAAACAAAACACATTTTACGGAAGGTTTTAAATATTATTTGTTTCTTTGAACTTGGTATAAAGCCCTCTCTAAAGATTTTTTTTCTCTTGCTCCTGTTCATCTCTTCCTCCCTCTCTTTTGTTTCTTCACTGCCTCCCTATCCGCATTCTGCCCCGTACCCCCCTCCCCCGTACGCTAGTGTTTCTCCGGCTTATTATTATCATTATAATCATCATCATCATATTATTATTATCATTATTTAGATGGGGAGGGTGATGAATAATGATAGGAAAGCAATGAATTATAAAAATTTGTTTATAATCGTTTAAAAATTTGGGTTGATTTTACTCTTCCATTCAATAAATCTCATTAAAATGTGAAAACTGCACTCATTATACATTTTTTGTCTTCTTCCCTCCCCAAGTATACTAATGTGTCTCCGGCTTCTTTGTTGTTGTTGTTGTTAGGTGGGGGTAATGGAAGGAAGGTAACAAATCATTGATTGACATTCGTTTAGAAATTTGCGTTAATTTTGCTCACATCACAAACGAAAATCTTATTAGGATAAATCAATACTCTTGCACAAGATTCAAGATTACGAATCAAGATACATTATTTCTCCAATCGTGCAAAATATAAACTAACATTATCAATTGCTCCTGTTTGTTGTACTTTCACATTATTCATTATAATCGTTTTTTTCATAAGGATGTCCATTTTTCTTTCACATGAAATTCTGATACTGCAGGTACTTCATTGAGAGCAGCGTAATCCGCGCTCGCCCTGAAGAAATCTCATGACGGCAAGCACCCTAGTACCTCATAATCCGCCCTTCTATTGTTCGAGTTTATAACCATGACAACGAACTCTACCTTTGGCCAAGTTCATTGTTCCTCTTACGTAGCATAGATGTAGATAGGTCTCACACATAACTCTTTTTCGTATAATCATTCTATATACCGGTAGTTGTAAAATGCTTTCAAATATTTTGTGTCGTTTTTGTTTGTATATACTTAAAAATGTGCTTAAAAAATGTAATATTTGAAGTTTGAAATCCTTAGACATGGGTCCATTTTTCCCAAAAAATCCTTAGACATGGGTACCTATTTACAGCAAAAGGACCCTTGGATATGGGTATGGGTTCGGAGGTCTCTGCCGCACACCCCCGTCCAACTATATTCTGAGTACCCCCCCCCCCCCCCTTCCAGAATCTGGCCGATTTAATTTGATTTAAAAAAAAAAAAAAATGTTTATATGAATATCATTGTTGAACATTATATTTGCACTATTCAACTGTATTTCTTCCATGCCCCAGAAGGGGCTGTTAAAGAAATTTAAAAAAAAACGTTGTATGATTGTCATTTTCATTGTTATTGTCAATATCCACAACACACATCAAACTGAGCATGGCATTGCCTTTCATGATAATATGGCTTCTAAACCGGCGACCGGTAGGCCCTATATGAATAAAACCAGTTTCAACACAAAATTTAGAGTCTACTTCTAATTACAACAGTCTTTGAAAAAAATCAAAGAGAAAGAAAATAAAGAGGAAGAAGAAACGAAATGGGGGAAAAGAAGGGCAGATCAGTTGCGAGTTTCCCACCAACAAGGTGCGCTGGGGTGCCGAATGGGCATTATACACCCCACCCCCCCCCCCCCCCAAAAAAAAAGGGAGAGAGAGAGAAAGAAGGAAGGGAAAGGAAACGGAAGTGAGAAGAAAAAGAAAAAGTGATACAAAACAGAGGAAGAAGAGGACTGGAAGAAGAAAGGGAAAAGGGAGAAAGTTCAGTTGCGATTTTTATGTTTTCGACCTGCTGTCCCCCAAATCTTACCAGTTTGTTTTCCTTTGGAGATACATATTATCATTAAGTTTGAAGTTCATATCTTAAGTGGTTCTTGAGATATCGAGATAACGGAAAAGCGGGATGCACGGTACGGACAGACAACCCGGCCGGGCGCGCCGGATGCAGTTTGTGATGGGTGGGGGGGGGGGGGGGGGGGCGGGCGGGCGGGCAAACATTCCAGAGGGCTCACCCTCCAGGGGCTCAGTCTTCTCACCCCTAATAAAAACACACACGCACGCCTTCCCATCCTCTCGCAATAATACACAGGCGCCCGTTTACACTTCATACAACATTCGTACATAATTATATACACACGCCCTTTTTATATTTGTTTTTATTAAACACGTGTAATATAAATCCTGCAAGTTAAGGTTAAAAGTGTGAACGCTTTATGACCATGATCATCATTCTTCAATGATCACCATATTATTATATGGAAATAATATTTAGATCATGAATGATTATGTTAACCGTTAATTATATCCTGTTCATGACACTGTTAATAAATATCATGAATAAATCAAAACAACGTTTAGATACTGTTTATAATAGTTTCCCCTATTTTCAACAGATAGGTGAAATTCAAATTCTAGCATCGCTTCAAATATTCATGTTAACAATAAATGTTAACATGGATATTAGTTTTTGTTAGGCAGCAAGAAACTCAAAAAAAGATCTTGCATTGGCATGTGAGTGTATCATTATAATTATTCATATTGTTTTATCAGTTCTTGTGAAATAGTATACATTTAAGCTTTTGGAGCTTTGTTGGGAGTACTTGTATGAAAGAAAGCGTTATTAACTAATAATGCACATGATATGTATGACTTGATATTGATCGCGATCACTTGCCATTCAGTCAAGTAATGAATAATATTATAGAAATTCAAGTATTTATTGTTTCTGTTCAAGCTTGTATTATAGAAAACAATATAGTATAAAGAAAATACAAATTCAATTCATTATGTCTGTACGATGAACATAGTACAATCATAATCTAGTTCAAGCAAAGCGTGACCAAGGAAAATCATTATATTATTAGTATATCTTATAAATATATATATTTGTGTATATGATTTATACACGTAAGTGTAAATACTTGAATTTGAATTCAAAACAAATTGTTCGTAGTATTCGGCAATAATGGTCATAAACTGACTTGCTAAACAACAACAACAGCCCATTCACCGGCCTGTATGTGTGTGAAGATGGAGCTGGGGGATTATTCCAATGAAAGAAACAATAGCCGGATTATCTGAACTACGGTCTGCCCACATTGCATTCGCTTTGTCATGATCTGCAGTGATCTGAAATGTTTTGTATGCATCCACTGAATATAGCTTCAGGTGTTTGTATCCCGGAAGGGGGCACTGTATCCAATGACCGGGTATTTTGTAACGCTTGTATTAAAGGGATAGTTGAGTCCTGTTTTCAGACCGCAAATGCATTCAAAGTGCATGGTTATTGCTCTTATTCTTATCTACATGAATGACATTTATAGTGCCCTGTTAGAACCTAAAATTGCTATGGAGGTAATTTTAGACCCCAAAATGTGTGAAATTTAGCCAATACGATACCAATCCAGCTACACTTTAAAAAAAAACACGGCGAGCGTTAATTAATTATTTAATTAAATGGGCCAGCTAATTGTAGGTAATAAAACACGAAAATGCCAACAAAAAGGCCAACATCGGCATTGGCTGAAATACGTAAAAGGCGTTATTTCGTTTTTTTTCAAAGTTTTTTTCTTCTCATCTCTCTCTCTCTCTTTCTCTCTGATTCTCATCTCTCTCTCTCTTTCTCTTTCTCTTTCTCTCTCATCTCTCTCTCTCTTTCTCTCTCTCTCTTTCTCTCTGTCTCTCATCTCTCTCTCTCTTTTTCTCTGTCTCTCATCTCTCTCTCTCTCTCTCTCTTTCTCTCTCATCTCTCCCTCTCTCTCTTTCTCTGTCTGTCTGTCTGTCTCTCTCTCTCTCTTTCTCTCTGTCTCTCATCTCTCTCTCTCTCTCTCTCTTTCTCTCTCATCTCTCCCTCTCTCTCTTTCTCTGTCTGTCTGTCTGTCTCTCTCTCTCTCTTTGTCTATATCTGCCAATGTCGTTTCCCATTTCATCTTTCATATTGTTTTCTATTCCGCCATTTGCTTGCAATATAATATAATGAAAATACACATTCAATTCATTCTGTCCGTATGATGTACATAATCATAATCTATTTTAAGCAAAGCGTGACCAAAAAATGTAGTATATAATTATATATCTTAAAAACAAATATTATTTATATATTATTCATGATATACACGCATATTATGTGAGTGCATATACGTAAATTAGAATTAAAAACAAACTTGTTCAAATTATTCGGCGATAATGGTCAAAAACTGACTGACTTGCCTAAATAAAACAACAACAACAACGACAGTACATTCACCGGCCTGTTTGCGTGAGAAGATGGAGCTGGTGGATTATTCCAATGATAGAAAACAATAGCCGGATTATCTGAACTACGGTCTGCCCATTTTCATTCGCTTTGTTATGATCTGCAGTGAAAAAGCAGGAAGTCTATTCATGTTCTGGATTTTCGAACCCATCAGCTGCAATGTTTTGTTTGCATCCACTAAATACTAGCTTCTGGTGTTTATATTTCATCAAGAGATTAAGAAATATAGCGTAAACATTCAGAAGAAGCTAAAATGAACGGAGAGAAGAATATTACAGTACAATAATAATTATAAGAAGTAAAACTTTTGAATATAAATCTCTGTTGCATCAAACTGATATGACAAAAAAAGTTTATTCATGGTGTTAATATACGTCGGACATTATACTTATGCGAAAATATATAAACAAACTCAACAGAAAGAGAAAAAAAAAGAGCCCAGTGGGGGGGGGGGTGATTAGAGAGACGTACAACTATCATAATGATGAATACGGTACAGACTTCGTCCAACTTTCTGTCTCTCCAACCCCTCTCACTCATATTGTTTATTTCTGATCTCTAAATATGAAAGCCATCTTCCTTCGCTTGCTTTTATTTCAACCTCAATTGGCAATATGTTTCCCTGTTTAATACTTGTTTCTTATCTAATTACCATTCTTTTGCTCAAAATCTATCACAATCACTAACATAATGGCGCATAAAATGTTAACGCAACGTAGCCATAGCATGAAAGGCGAGTTTGATAGAGAGAGGAGAGGGGAAGAGGGGGGGGGGGGGTATATTCAATAAACTATACTGTTTAATGCGCGGACATTATTTTTTATGCTCCTCCGGAAAATAAAGAAAAATTGAGAAATTCAAAACATAGATTATTGATGACGTCACACTTCACCACTTATTTTAAATTTGTTTATTACCTGTGTAACTGTGTTCGATTCTTTTCATTTCATATACCTGGGGACAAACCTTTGATAGACTTTTGGTTTTTTTTTGTTCCTCACATTTTTATATAACTTCAAGTTGATTGTTTTATTGAATTCTCTCCCACGATTTTTTTCTATTATTTTTGTCTTAATTCATCTCCTAACTCTTTTTTTCCTTCCTCTCGATCACTCCTATTGTTTCATTTCATATTGTTTATTTCTGAACTCTAAATATAATATCCATTTTGTTCGTTGATAAAATGTTACGTTAAAACGATTATCTAGTCTGGGTCGTTGGTAAGATTTTTTTAGGCATGATTGTGCATTCAAAGAAAATAATACTAAGCTGGTAGAATTGTTGTATATACTTTAATTGTTATGTTATGTTTCACTCGTTTCACTCAATCATTGAGTTATTAATGTAAATATGTATTGAAGTTATGGAAATAAAAACCTCGCTTGAGGATAAAAGAAAAAATGAAGGCTGCTGCTGTTGTTGTTGTTACTTTTTGTTTACGGCGCTTTCATTCAAAAAGCTCATATTTTGCGCCATTCATTTATAACTATTAAACAATCTTTTCATGATTAGTCAAGCGTATTGCCCTTAAGTTTATAAATGTTCCAGAAGTCAAATATTGTTTAAGATAACCCAACACAGATTAATGAAGTTTGGAAACGAAAACGAGACAAATGAAGCTACAACAAAGCGAAACATATTAAAGGAAAAAAAAGCATTAATGTATGACTTGTATAAATGTGTGATAAATAATTTGTCTTAATAAGTTATCCCTTTGAGGAAGGGAATCTGAATTCTGACCCTTAATAGCAGGGGCCGCGGAGCGTTTTGAGAGTAGGGGGGGGGGGGGAGGTCTGAGCATGCGAACAATCTATAAACCCCTTTTTCGGAGCTTTCATGAAACGTGTCTACTAAAAAAAAAAGCCACAGCCACCCGTTTCCGCAGCCCCTGCATAGTTTGAGAGTTACATGGCCTATAGAGGGCGGTCAACTGGTATAAGTTGAAAGCATTATGAGTAGGTCAAGCTCTGTTCTGGAGTCGTTGGAGCGTACACTCTTTTATGCGGGATTTTCGCATCCGGCTTTTGAATAGAGGGGTGCGGACGATTGTGGCTTTAACGCAAACTAGGCCGCGTTGCATAAAGCCGCGTGTTTACTGCCACTCGAATTAATCCAAGGCGCCTAATGCGTGTTTTCGCGTGTTTTTTGTATTTTTCAAGTTTAAAAAAGAATGAAATTACACAAGTTTGTGTTCGCTTGTTCTACTCTTTACACATTCAACAATGGATGAGAAATCATTGGAAGGGACAGCGAACAGTTGCTGTGATACCATTTTCTGATGTAGGAATTCTAAATCCTAAAATTTCATGCGCTCTTTTATCTCAACACCTGGTCAACAGCTGCAGATTAGCGCATAACTTTCCGGCGGCTTGGAGCATGGGGTCAAAGGAGAACGGCTTGATTCAAGTCCTTCTCTATCACGTCCCTGGTTTGATGAAGAATTGTTATAAATACAAATGTGTATGTGTTCTAAAAAAGGGAAATAGAAAAAAAATAGCAAAGACATAAAGTTACAATGCAAATAGAAAACATTGAGTTTATTACAACTCTACGACAGTTATTACATGTATGATATCTGTACAAGAAGATGTATAACATTCATTTATCAGGTCTGTGCAAGTGATCAATCTAGACCTTGATTCCCGAAATTGTGGTATTAAAAAGAAAACATGAATGTTGTCACAGATGTCCGAACAATAATATTGATGACTCTTTCATTACGAAGGGATGAGTTGTTATAGCGCCACCTTGTGACTGTTTTTACTAAACCACATGAAAAACTGTGCAGTCGATCACCAGTAGACAACGTGTAACTAGTGCATTTAGGTATCACAGAGAGGGAGAGAGGGAGAGAGAAAGAAAGAAAGAGAGTGACGGGAAGTGTATAGAGCAGAGAGGGAGAGAGTGACGGGAGGGGTATAGAGCGGAGAGAGAGTGACGGGAGAGGTATAGAGTAGAGAGAGAGTGACAGGAGGGGTATAAAGCGGAGAGAGAGTGACGGGAGGGGTAAAGACCGGAGAAAGAGTGACGGGAGGAGTATAGAGTAGAGAGAGAGTGACGGGAGGGGTATAGAGCGGAGAGAGAGTGACGGGAGGGGTAAAAATCGGAGAGAGAGTGACGGAAGGGGTATAGAGCGGAGAAAGAGTGACGGGAGGGGTATAGAACGGAGAGGGGGAGAGAGAGTGACGGGAGGGGTATAGAGCGGAGAGGGGGAGAGAGAGTGACGGGAGGGGTATAGAGCGGAGAGAGAGTGACGGAAGGGGTATAGAGCGGAGAGAGAGTGACGGGAGGGGTATAGAGCGGAGAGAGAGTGACGGGAGGGGTATAGAGCGGAGAGAGAGTGACGGGAGGGGTATAGAGTAGAGAGAGAGTGACGGGAGGGGTATAGAGCGGAGAGAGAGTGACGGAAGGGGTATAGAGCGGAGAAAGAGTGACGGGAATGGTATAGAACGGAGAGGGGGAGAGAGAGTGACGGGAGGGGTATAGAGCGGAGAGAGAGTGACGGAAGGGGTATAGAGCGGAGAGAGAGTGACGGGAGGGGTATAGAGCGGAGAGAGAGTGACGGGAGGGGTATAGAGCGGAGAGAGAGTGACGGGAGGGGTATAGAGTAGAGAGAGAGTGACGGGAGGGGTATAGAGCGGAGAGAGAGTGACGGGAGGGGTAAAGAGTGGAGAGAGAGTGACGAGAGGGGTATAGAGTAGAGAGAGAGTGATGGGAGGGGTATAGAGCGGAGAGAGAGTGACGGGGGGGGGGGTATAGAGCGGAGAGAGAGTGACGGGAGGGGTATAGAGTAGAGAGAGAGAGAGTGACGGGAGGGGTATAGAGTAGAGAGAGAGAGAGAGTGACGGGAGGGGTATAGAGCGGAGAGAAAGTGACGGGAGGGGTATAGAGCGGAGGGAGAGTGACGGGAGGGGTATAGAGCGGAAAGACTGAGAGTGACGGGAGGGGTAAAAAGCGGAGAGAGAGTGACGGGAGGGGTATAGAGCGGAGAGAGAGTGACGGGAGGGGTATAGAGCGGAGAGAGAGTGACGGGAGGGGTATAGAGCGGAGAGGGGGAGAGAGAGTGACGGGAGCGGTAAAGAGCGGAAAGAGAGTGACGGGAAGGGTATAGAGCGGAAAGAAAGTGACGGGAGGGGTATAGAGCGGAAAGAAAGTGACGGGAGGGGTATAGAGCGGAGAGGGGGAGAGAGAGTGACGGGAGGGGTAAAGAGCAGGGAGAGAGTGACGGAAGGGGTATAGAGCGGAGAGAGAGTGACGGGAGGGGTATAGAGTAGAGAGAGAGTGACGGGAGGGGTATAGAGCGGAGAGAGAGTGACGGGAGGGGTAAAGAGCGGAGAGAGAGTGACGGGAGGGGTAAAGAGCGGAGAGAGAGTGACGGGAGGGGTATAGAGTGGAGAGAGAGAGTGACGGGAGGGGTATAGAGCGGAGAGAGAGTGACGTGAGGGGTAAAGAGCGGAGAGAGAGTGACGGGAGGGGTATAGAGCGGAGAGAGTGAGAGTGACGGCAGGGGTATAGAGCGGAGAGAGAGTGACGGGAGGGGTAAAGAGCGGAGAGAGAGTGACGGGAGGGGTAAAGAGCGGAGAGAGAGTGACGGGAGGGGTATAAAGCGGAGAAAGAGTGACGGGAGGGGTATAGAGCAGATAGGAGAGAGAGAGAGAGAGAAAGAGAGTGGCGGGAGGGGTATAGAGCGGAGAGAGAGTGACGGAGGGGTATAGAGCAGAGAGAGTGAGAGAGAATGACGGGAAGGGTTTAGAGCAGAGAAAGAGAGAGGGAGAGAGAGAATGACGGGAAGGGTATAGAGCAGAGAAAGAGAGAGAGAGAGAGAAGTTAGAACAGAGAAATAAAGAGTGGGGGGAGGGGAAGGGTATAAATAGAGCGGAATAATTATATTCGAACTTGTTTTAGAATCTTGCCCACTGAAAAAAACATGTAAAGAAAAGTTAGAACAATGGAACGAAGACGTCGTGTTTCCCTTCATTTTTTCTGGCAACGCCCCACCCCTCTCCTCTCCCTCCCCCCCCCCCCCTCCCCCCCTCTCAACCCCCCTCTCCCCTCCCCCTCAAATCGTGTTCGCGGCATTGAAAACAAATAAATCAGCAAATTGTAAGTTGCCTACACTTCATCGATATGGGATTGGCCTTTAAAACTTCGAACATAATTATTATATGCATCATAAACTCAGCATAATATAACTTCGGCCTTATGATATACAGTCGAGGTTCTTATATATACAGTGGCGTAGTCAGCCTATTTTATAGTGTGCAGTTGAATGAGGGGCGGGGGGGGGGAGGGGGCTTTAGTCCTTCAGGTCTTACTCGGAAAATGAAATGATATTGACAGGGCTACTGATTTTGCCTCCCCCCCCCCCAAAAAAAAAGGCATTGAAGGAGTCAAGATTGTTTGTATTGTGCAGATTTGCGCACGCACGTTCCATACATACATTTATTTATGTATTTATATTTTAGGACCTATTTATACAGGGTATCTCATTCAGATTAAAAACATAAGGCCCTGTCTCCATAGCAATACACACATATACAAATCACGTAACACTGCACGTGTACCGTTAAGGGGCCCAGTGGGGAAACTGAATTCAGACAAGGATTAAGAGTATAGAACGGTACAACGAATCGTCTTCTTTCTATAATAATTTAATGAAAGGTGAAAGCTCCCGCGCTTCGCGCGGGATGGGCGAAAATGAATTCAAGGATTAAGAGTAATAATTTGATGAAACGTCAAAGCTTCCATGCTTCAAGCGGGACATTAATGCGCCAAAAATGTGGTTTTCAAATTGCAAAGGATCACTACTCTTGGAGGGGGTAGCAGAAAGCAATTTTACGTCATATTACTCCAGGAAATGCCTGAAAATGCGTCTAATGTGGTTATAAAATTGCAAATGCTTCCTATTCTAGGAGGGGGTCAGAACCCCCTTCAAGACCAAACTCGCTTGGTCGCTCCGCTCCCTCGCCGCTAAAGCCTCGCTCTGTCACTTTATCGTTTTACATATATTTCACCCCATGCACTTTGTGCCCCCCCCCCCCCCTCCCTGTAAGAAATTCCTGGATCCGCCACTGATTCCCATACCCCTTGAGCTTCGGCGGCTCCGCTCCTGCCCCCCGCCGGAGCTTTGCCCCTATAGACCCCACTTTTAAAAACGTTCAGCGGGGCCTGCATGTAAGAGTGGGGTGATGCGGATTTTTTTTTGTCAGACCCCCAAACATTTTTGCTCATTACGCCACTGAAACAGAGTAAGCTGTACATTGCGTTGATAGCTAGGCTTAATAAAGAACACGATGTATTTTATTCCCGTGCCAAGTTTGGGAACAATCTGAAAAAGCCCTTTATGAAAATGGCTACCGTGTTATAATCCTCCTTCCTGTCACCTTGCACAATACTTTCAAGATCAGAGTGTTTAAACAGACTACATAATTTAAATGAGTTTTTTTTTTTAATAGATCAGTAGAGAAAAGATTAAAACAGTTTTGTCTCTTGTTTCGTCTTAAGATCATTTGTGAACTAGGCCCCCCTCCCCTTCTAAAAAATGAAACATTGAAAAGAAAAATAGGAAAGGAAAGAATTTGAGAACAAATGAAAAAAGTAAAGGGACTAAAGAAAGAATGCACGATGGTTGAAAAGTATAGCAGTGGCCTGGAAACCGGTAGGTCCTGGGTTCGAAACCAAGTAAATACGCTCATGTCCTTTGGCTAGGCATTAATCCTCATTACCAAGTCCCCCCTGAGAGGACTTAACAGCGTCGGTCCGATGGTTGTGTCATTACAAGCATATACATGCTTTCTTAGCAGTTAGGTACAATAAGCATCATCAGATGAAAGAAATAGAAGGGAAGAAAAGAAAGAAAGAAAGAAAAGAGAAGAAGGCATGAATATACCATTATCTCTATCATGTCTATACAATGTCCATTGTTTCGGTCAGTTTAGAGTGCCTAATATGGCTTTGCAATACCGACTCGTAGATAACTATAGCTGAATGTCCAATGGATATCGGTCATCATACCTGCGAAGGAACATTCTCACAATAACACAATATTCATTATTTTCATGTCATGAAGAGGAGATCGTTTTTAATAAAGGACCACTATTGATCCAGAGTTTTGGGGTAAATGTTTGCGTTTCATACTTTACTTTAACAAATAAACCGCCTGGCCTGGTGAAGTCCATCTCAGCTCCCTTCAAGGTTAGCTGAGATGGTCTTCTCATGACCATGTAGGTGTGTGGTGGTTTGATGGTTTGTTTGACCCGACAGCTAAGAAAGCATGCGTATTCTTGCACGTAGGCCTAAATGGAATCGACAGGGGATCTCCAAGGGACTTTGCCAAGTAAAGAGGATTAATGCTTACCGTTAGGGTCTAACGCGTGGACTAGGATTTGAAACCGAGACCTCCTGGTTAACTCTTTTCTTGCCACAGGGCTAATCCCCATTGTGCCAGGTTGTTTTGGAGATAATCTGATTAACGCGATGATTCTATGAATGGCGAGTGCAAAACACACAGCACAGCCCAATGAGCATAAACAATAGCTGCTACTACGAATGCGCCCTTGCACGCACATGGCACTCAATAGGTAGCGTACATGCAGCCTCATGGTAGACTACTGCTTTACTATAGCATTGTTATTACCGGCTTTTACTAAACAATTGAATATGAGGCGTGTTTTTACACAACATCGTGTAACCTTTGATAGCGAGATGGAGAGAGCGAGAGAGAGAGGTAGAGAGCGTGTGAGAGACAGGTTTGATTTCCAATGAAATAAAGCCATAGGCCGGGGTAGTGCAAAATTGAAGGGATGAATTAGAGTTTCTATCGGTCAAGACAGCTATCTTGAAGATTATAAATAACTTAAATTCGGGGGTTCTGCCCCTGGACCCCTGGACCCATGCAGTGCAACATTGAAACAAGTCGGGAATATATAATTTGTTTATCTTAATATATGCGAGCGAGTCATTGTTAAATTTATTTTCCATTTTCCTCAATTTGATCGCATTCCAATATACCTTCTCTGTATAGGCTGCCGCATGTTGGTCTCTTCAGAACAAGGAGTCAATTTTTTGAACTTTTAATCTTTCTTAACTCAAGCGAGTTACATTGCATTTAGCAAATGAGGATATTTAAATGCAAGCGAAATCCGGACAGTCAAATATAAGGCTGGAATTTTGATTCGAAAGACTCTTGTTTAAGTTGTCTTAATTCGCACAGTTTACACAAGTTTGAGCCGTTTATAGTTACACCTCTGATAAGAGCCCCTTTCCCTTCTTAATAATAGCTCCATCCCTTTCACATGAATACCCATTTACACCTTTGATAAGAGCCCCTTACCCTTCTTAATAATAGCTCCATCCCTTTCACATGAATACCCCTTTACACCTCTGATAAGAGCCCCTTTCCCTTCTTAATAATAGCTCCATCCCTTTCACATAAATACCCCTTTACACTTCCGATAACAGCCCCTTTCCCTTCTTAATAATAGCTCCATCCCTTTCACATGAATACCCCTTTACACCTCTGATAAGAGCCCCTTTCCCTTCTTAATAATAGCTCCATCCCTTTCACATGAATACCCCTTTACATCTCTGATAAGAGCCCCTTTCCCTTCTTAATAATAGCTCTATCCCTTTCACATCAATACCCCTTTACATCTCTGTTAAGAGCCCCTTTTATGTTGACACGTGCCCTATTTTCATTTCTAATATAATTATACTACAAGTGGCCCTTTTTATAAATGCCCCCTTTTCAGCCCTGGTAAATGCCCCTATTACAATCTGATAAGTGTCCCTTTTTTCGACGAATCCCCCTTTTCCATTCTCATAAGTGCCCTTTTTCGTCGTTGTTGTAATCTGGAATTAGAGAATAATAATTATTGACGTGTAGTAGCATAATTAGTAATAATAGGGACTTTTAGATTTACACGACGAGAACGTGGACCACCACGTGTGACATCCTTTTAAGGTAATGTGACGTCCGTTTAAGGCACTGCCGGGCACGGCACAGTGCCTTAACACAACGTCGATCGTAGCAATCCACGTTGTCGTTGTGCAAATCTAAAAGTCCCTAATACCTATTATAACTACGACCGCAGACACGCCTTTTGTTCTGGTAGGTGAATTCTTGGGGTATGCGCGCTTGCATGCACCATGGATGAATGCACTCAGCGATAAAAGAAAAAAAATACAACCACCAGAATCTGGTTTATTTGTTATCTAGGCTATGTAAAATCGAAACCTAGTTTCTCGTCCGCTTTTGTTGAAAATGGGGCGTGGATGTTTGCATATGTGTCCATACTTGATATTTTGATAAGGTGGTCGCACATACAAATGCTATTAGGCATGGCTCAATGTTAACCTATGCTTATAGTCGTCTACAGCAAATTATTTGGGGTAAAAACAATAAAGAGGAAAACTAAGGTGTATTAATTATTTGTTTAAATTAAGTAGCATAAAAACAAATAATTGATTTGTATAATAATATATATATTCGAGTGGTTCATACATAGTCTTCAAAAGGTTACATAAATTAGTGAATCAGAATCATAACACCAAAATAGAGTATTTTTATAAATGAGTAGCTACGATATATAAATCTATCTTATTAGTAGTACATGTTTATGAAGAGATTCAGAAATGACAACAGCTAGGGAGTCCAACGTGAACTTTAGTCTTGCATTTATTCACCAAAGGAAACACAGCCCCTGTACAAGAACAAAATTTGAACGAAATATAATTAGCATATAGCCTCTGGAGCAAAATGTAATAACAAACAATTCATGGTTTCATTTGCTTTCTTCCATTAAACAGAACAAATTAAAGTGTAAACATTGCAATAATTTCCAACTCAACACGAGTCATCAATTAATACATTATTCAATTTTCAATAATAATTCTTATTATGTGCAATATCATGAAAGGTAGCTTAACTGTTTTAATTGTCTGTAGCAGTATAGTTGCCATAATTAATTAGAACATATATAGGACAGAAGAATATTGTACATTTTACATCATTTCGTGCAATAATCGGTTTACAATTACATGTATATTAGGTCATATATATATCTATACACAATAGAGCCAAACTCCACTCACCGGCCAATACTATAACGACGAAGCAACACTAACGCTATATGCTGTCGTCCGACCCCTGATCATAAACTAAGCTTCCACCTTATTGTAGAAAGTGTAGTTCATCAAATAAGGAGATTTCACCACATGCAGCCCTAAAGGTAACAACAATAAAATAACAATTCTTACTTCACAATAATGACTTTGTGAAAACTGCATGACACAATGTAATTACATTCAAATATATATATATATAAATCCTCTTTGGTAGTCATTCTTTTAATTGACTTTGTTTAACAGAAACATGTTTCAATCTATATAAAGACAAACTTAAAATTAATTTAATTTGTCAGAGTAATTATCATTTCATCATTATCAGAAATTCAAGCATAATAATCTACTTTATAAAGCATGATACATGTAATGCAAATTAAATAAGTTAATCACATTTATCATAAAGTGTCAGTATATCAGTGTACATACAACATGGTTCAACAATCCTCAACTTTCACTATCTTATCTTCAGCAATTCATAAAATGTGACATCCATTAATAATATGAAATATATATAATAATCATCAGTTCCAACAGTATAAATCAACTTACATGAATTGTGATCTGCCAGAAGTAAATAACAATCTCCATTAGCAGGCAAAAATTAGTGCTTCTCTCCTCTCTCTCCAATCTACAATGTCTCTCTGTCCCTGCTATAGCAGCTCTGGGTGCACAGACCCCGAACAAAAGAAAATCACTCATCCACTAAAACTTACAATAGGATCCCCAATCATGCCTATAGGGTATCAGTACATTGGGCAATACAGGTACCCCCAAAAAGGCGGGAAAGTAAGGCTATTGTCTGATGAGGAAGGGGGGGGGGGGATAGCTCACATTGTAGACTGCTCCACCTACAATTCCTTATACACTAATGCACCAATACACTATAATACATTATGGCATAATTACCTCATCATTCCATATTACAACATATTCCCCGCAATTAATGTCATAATGTTTGATAAAAATGATACATTATTACGAGCGAAATTCCAAATCGTCACCTTTCCCCGCAATTAATGTCATACTGTTTGACCGAGATTTTAGCGATACATGAAAATATAAGCAATGAAAATCTTTCTATAATACACTTCCCCGCAATTAATGTCATAATGTTTGACCAAAATGTTTTTCAGTAGTATATGAAAATACAAAACAATGTTCTTTAAAACATTATGCATAGCATTAATAACACATCACATCTTAATCTGACAAGTAAATATTTAATTCTTGTCTTCAAATTCAAAACTCTCTTCTTTTTTTGTTTTACTCTTGTAATGCCGATATTGGAAGCCGCAGTGGATTTCTATGCTGGCCTTTAGTTACTCGATTAGACCTCCTACGCGGTACCTCGGGACTGGGGTTCTCAAGTTGAGAGTTGTCTATCTCATCAGGTACTATATCTCCGCTCAGATTGAGAACGTCATCCGTACCATTTTCTTCATTCTCAACATTTGCTCCGTCGTGGTCATTTCCCTCATCTGGAATATATTCATCGTCACGAATGTCTACTCGCAGGTTGTTCTGATCCCCTGGAATATTCATCGGTCGATCCCACAAGAAAGTGAAAGAGGGGGTGTTCCCTTCTATAGAACGAGTCGAGGGGTGTTGTGACGTGGTATGGTCACTTCTGCTTTCCTGAACAATATGAACTGGCATCTCTTCACGTGGGTCTGGAATCAGCAACCTTCTGTTCACTACTTTGGTGGTCCTCCTAACATTGGTCGAATCTTGTAAACGTCACCCGTGTCATTTACCGCCGTGATTATGAAGGGATCTCTCAACACTTTGTCGTCAAGCTTGTGTCGACCCTCAAACGCGCACTTCTTGATCAGTACCCGGGTGCCAATGCTTAGTGTGGAACTCATTGGTAGAGCATCATGTCTGATCTTTTCACTTCTCAAGATCGCTTCCATGTTTTGCTTAGCAACCGTATGAGCATGTTGTAGCGACTTCGAATGCTCTGTAAGAAAGTCCTCATTCCAGTCTGCTTCGCTATTCCCAATTAGCTGGTCGATTGGTGTGTGCGGCTCTCTCCCATACAGGAGACGGTATGGCGATAGCCCTGTTGTTCCATGAGGGGTGCAGTTGTATAGGAAAACCAGCTGGTGGATCAGCCCAGGCCACTTTCTCCGACGATCTGGCTCAAGGGAACGAATCATGCTGCATAACGTTCGGTTGAACCTTTCCGTTTGTCCATTGCCTTGTGGATAGTACGGTGTGGTGTGTGTCTTCTCAATTCCGTACAGTTTGCATAATTCTCGGACAAGAGAGCTCTCGAAATTTCGTCCTTGATCGGAGTGGATACGTAGTGGAGCACCGTAGTGGACTATCCAACCATCGATTAAGGCACGTGCAACAACTGCTGCAGTCTGGTTCTTGCAGGGGATTGCTCGTGCAAACTTGGTGAATGCATCAGTGATTACCAAGACATCCTCGTATCCACCTTGACCCTTATCCAATTTCAGGATAACCTCATCATTGTTGAGATTCAGAAATGACAACAGCTAGGGAGTCCAACGTGAACTTTAGTCTTGCATTTATTCACCAAAGAAAACACAGCCCCTGTACAAGAACAAAATTTGAACGAAATATAATTAGCATATAGCCTCTGGAGCAAAATGTAATAACAAACAATTCATGGTTTCATTTGCTTTCTTCCATTAAACAGAACAAATTAAAGTGTAAACATTGCAATAGTTTCCAACTCAATACGAGTCATCAATTAATACATTATTCAATTTTCAATAATAATTCTTATTATGTGCAATATCATGAAAGGTAGCTTAACTGTTTTAATTGTCTGTAGCAGTATAGTTGCCATAATTAATTAGAACATATATAGGACAGAAGAATATTGTACATTTTACATCATTTCGTGCAATAATCGGTTTACAATTACATGTATATTAGGTCATATATATATCTATACACAATAGAGCCAAACTCCACTCACCGGCCAATACTATAACGACGAAGCAACACTAACGCTATATGCTGTCGTCCGACCCCTGATCATAAACTAAGCTTCCACCTTATTGTAGAAAGTGTAGTTCATCAAATAAGGAGATTTCACCACATGCAGCCCTAAAGGTAACAACAATAAAATAACAATTCTTACTTCACAATAATGACTTTGTGAAAACTGCATGACACAATGTAATTACATTCAAATATATATATATATATAAATCCTCTTTGGTAGTCATTCTTTTAATTGACTTTGTTTAACAGAAACATGTTTCAATCTATATAAAGACAAACTTAAAATTAATTTAATTTGTCAGAGTAATTATCATTTCATCATTATCAGAAATTCAAGCATAATAATCTACTTTATAAAGCATGATACATGTAATGCAAATTAAATAAGTTAATCACATTTATCATAAAGTGTCAGTATATCAGTGTACATACAACATGGTTCAACAATCCTCAACTTGCACTATCTTATCTTCAGCAATTCATAAAATGTGACATCCATTAATAATATGAAATATATATAATAATCATCAGTTCCAACAGTATAAATCAACTTACATGAATTGTGATCTGCCAGAAGTAAATAACAATCTCCATTAGCAGGCAAAAATTAGTGCTTCTCTCCTCTCTCTCCAATCTACAATGTCTCTCTGTCCCTGCTATAGCAGCTCTGGGTGCACAGACCCCGAACAAAAGAAAATCACTCATCCACTAAAACTTACAATAGGATCCCCAATCATGCCTATAGGGTATCAGTACATTGGGCAATACAGGTACCCCCAAAAAGGCGGGAAAGTAAGGCTATTGTCTGATGAGGTTATCCTGGTTATCCTGGTTCCTGGTACCCGACTCCTGACTCCAAGCAGGAAAATCATAATTCCTCTGGATGGCATATGGCTGGGATGGAGCCTGATAACGCGTTGCAGGCAAATTGAAGTTATCCTGGTTCCTGGTACCCGACTCCTGACTCCAAGCAGGAAAGTCGTAATTCCTCTGGCTTCTGGGTCCATCCGAGAAGTTGTAATTAGAAGCAGCAGCAGCAGCGGTGTCGTAGGCATATGTGTCATGTTGGGACACTCCCTTATAAAGTGTCCCTTCTGACCACAATGAAAACATCCACTACTCACCCTCCTTCTCTGAGGTTTGGCATTTTTCAATCGTGTAACCTCCCCTCTCAGCTGTTCTAGTTCAGTCATAATAGTTGTCTGTTGGTCTACCATCTGTTGCAGAAGATGTGCAGAATCTGATGTGACCACCCGTCCGACCTCGACGTCCGCTTCTCTGATTCTGGTACGCTGAGCTGTTGGAGACTCCTGGAAAAGCTGGAGTGCCTCTGCTCTCATCCTATTGAACCCACTGGGCCCATGAGTTAATTGGATGCGTCTCAACTCCCTCCTGACCCAAGCCTCACGTGCGCCATTTACAAATTGGTCACTCAAAGCTTTGTCTTTTAATTGTGCCAAAGCTTCACCTTGGGCTTGGGTGATTGCTGCCTTCTCCAGCTTTATGTATAGGCGTATCAAGGCCCGGCTGAAGTCACAAAGCGATTCCCCTTCTCTCTGTACGCGGTTATGGAACTTGCTGCTCAACGACTGTGTATTTTCCTCGTAGCCAAAACATAGTTTAAGACATGCTACAACTTCATCAAAATCACGTCTTCGGGATTCACTAAGGCACATAATTTCCTCCCTTGCCGGTCCTGCAAGGTGATCTACAAGAAGTCTGGCCTTACTGCCCATTTCCATGTTGTGTTGAGCAGTGATCTCATAGAACTCCTCAAGCCATTCCGATAGTGCAATGTCGTTTGCGTGTTGTGATATTCCCCTAAACTTGGGCAAGTTCCTCTGGAGAATGCTCTGTAGCCCAATGGAACGACGAAAGAACTGTGACAGCATGTCCATGTCTGAAGGTTGCTCCCTTGGTGTCATAGTAAGTCGTGTGGATGATGCTGTCGACGTGGTAGTTGTTGTTGTCACAGTTGTTGTCGTAGATGTAGGGGCCATTTTCCTGCACTTAAATGTGTTAATTATGAAATTCAACAGGAACAATACTATTTCACAACAAGCAACTTAAACGAACAAATCATAAATCATGTGTATCATTACATGAACATGTTCTTCAAATTCATTAATGGTCACAATGTATCTGACCGAGGCTGTTGAATGTTCACTGTCTGTCCAATGTTCACTTTTGCCTCCGGACGTTGCTGACACCAAATATCGCCAGCCGACGACGTCACCGCAAGAAGTTGGAGGTTGGTCAGTATCCGTGCAGATGATCTCAGTCCAGTTGTCCCTCGCCGTCAGTCATCCCACTTCTGACACCATTGAAGAGATTCAGAAATGACAACAGCTAGGGAGTCCAACGTGAACTTTAGTCTTGCATTTATTCACCAAAGGAAACACAGCCCCTGTACAAGAACAAAATTTGAACGAAATATAATTAGCATATAGCCTCTGGAGCAAAATGTAATAACAAACAATTCATGGTTTCATTTGCTTTCTTCCATTAAACAGAACAAATTAAAGTGTAAACATTGCAATAATTTCCAACTCAACACGAGTCATCAATTAATACATTATTCAATTTTCAATAATAATTCTTATTATGTGCAATATCATGAAAGGTAGCTTAACTGTTTTAATTGTCTGTAGCAGTATAGTTGCCATAATTAATTAGAACATATATAGGACAGAAGAATATTGTACATTTTACATCATTTCGTGCAATAATCGGTTTACAATTACATGTATATTAGGTCATATATATATATCTATACACAATAGAGCCAAACTCCACTCACCGGCCAATACTATAACGACGAAGCAACACTAACGCTATATGCTGTCGTCCGACCCCTGATCATAAACTAAGCTTCCACCTTATTGTAGAAAGTGTAGTTCATCAAATAAGGAGATTTCACCACATGCAGCCCTAAAGGTAACAACAATAAAATAACAATTCTTACTTCACAATAATGACTTTGTGAAAACTGCATGACACAATGTAATTACATTCAAATATATATATATATAAATCCTCTTTGGTAGTCATTCTTTTAATTGACTTTGTTTAACAGAAACATGTTTCAATCTATATAAAGACAAACTTAAAATTAATTTAATTTGTCAGAGTAATTATCATTTCATCATTATCAGAAATTCAAGCATAATAATCTACTTTATAAAGCATGATACATGTAATGCAAATTAAATAAGTTAATCACATTTATCATAAAGTGTCAGTATATCAGTGTACATACAACATGGTTCAACAATCCTCAACTTTCACTATCTTATCTTCAGCAATTCATAAAATGTGACATCCATTAATAATATGAAATATATATAATAATCATCAGTTCCAACAGTATAAATCAACTTACATGAATTGTGATCTGCCAGAAGTAAATAACAATCTCCATTAGCAGGCAAAAATTAGTGCTTCTCTCCTCTCTCTCCAATCTACAATGTCTCTCTGTCCCTGCTATAGCAGCTCTGGGTGCACAGACCCCGAACAAAAGAAAATCACTCATCCACTAAAACTTACAATAGGATCCCCAATCATGCCTATAGGGTATCAGTACATTGGGCAATACAGGTACCCCCAAAAAGGCGGGAAAGTAAGGCTATTGTCTGATGAGGAAGGGGGGGGGATAGCTTACATTGTAGACTGCTCCACCTACAATTCCTTATACACTAATGCACCAATACACTATAATACATTATGGCATAATTACCTCATCATTCCATATTACAACATTTATTTTGAACAATTTAGAAGACTCTGTTATTGTTAGTTATTGTGACTGTCTGTTTGTACATGTTGTTTTGAAAAGGCATTCGCATTTAAATGAATGAGGTTATTATTGTGAGTGTATGTTTATGCATGTGGTTTTGGGAGGCAGTTTCGTTTTACCAAGGAGATACAGTACAAGTGATATCTCCTTGGTTTTACTGAATGTGAACATATCAATGCCTCCCTGAAGTTCAGTCTGTAATGCCCTCTTGCGCACACCCTACAACTAAAGCAGCTGGCGAGTCGTCGACAACGCGATGCACTAACATTTGTAATATTCTACCACTTTTTAAGAATGATAATGGAGGAAATTCAGGCAAATTATATTCACATACCAAGTTGATATAATTTGTTTGTTTTAGATGATGACACTCTAAACAAACCCCCCCCCCCCTCTCCCCCCAGGCCAAATAATAATAAATAAATAATAATAAGCATGGACATGGTTCAGTATGGAAACTGCTAGTGCTTTCAGGAGATCTACTTGACACTACACCATTTGACACGGATGGGACTAATCACTCATGATACCGTGATAAACTTTCATGCATGTTTTGGACCTTAATAAATTGCCCCGTTAACTACACATTATTTTTTTTTTATCTGAAGCTAAATATATCAAATAACAACAAAAAAAGATAACCAAAAACTAGCTGGGCGCCAAAAGAATGCTGGCGGGGAAGAGAAACTAGGAATTATGTTTACTTGGCCTTAGTGTGGAAGAATACAAAAGCAGCAGTATCCCCTAAAAAAGAATAGCTCTTTATTAATATTTCACGCATAATTGATTCCTTTTGTAGTGTAGTGACGTACTGAGATTACTTGATATTGACACTCGTTTTCATAGCTATTCCAGACGTGACTTATTATAGTATTAATGACTGCTTTGAGAGAAATAGTTGTTTTATTACGCTCAAGGGAAGGTTAGAATTGTGCTATTCCCCGAGGCTTGCCGAGGGGAATAGCCCAATTGTAACCTTCCCGAGAGCGTATGAAAACAACTATTTCTCGAATATTAAAGCAGTCATTAATACTTTTATATGCCGAAAAAAAATAGACTAAAAAATAAAAAATAAAAAAAAAAATTTCAATTTTGTCGAAGACGGGATTCGAACTCTTGCGTACAACAAGAGATGTATCGAAAACCAACGCTTAGACCACTAGGCTATCGCGCGTCGTTAACTTGCACGGCAGTTTTCTCCAATATATACATTAAAATGGGTTGAAAACGGCTCTGCGTGAGGGATGCTTCGCAAAAGCTCCATGAAACGAGCCCTTCTTTTACTTTTGCAATGCATATTGGCACGAACTTAGATCAAGATCTATCGGCAGATGTTGTTTTTTTGTTTTTGAGAGTTTATTTTCGTCTTCATGTCAACAATGCAAGATAAAATTGTCGGTAAGATCGATCGAGATTCAATTGTATTGAAATTACCGACCAATCCTTCGCACACATTACGGTATCCTCCATCGCTCAAACCATTTTTTAACATGTAAACCTATGGGGTAACCATGGAGTAACCATGGTTATTAAAAATATTGAAATTTTTTATGCATGGTTACCGAGAATTTTACAGGAACAGTTGAAGTTTATGAATGCAATTCGACCAATCAGATGGCTGGATTTCTTAAGTGAGGTATATAATTCAATTTATTTCGCTTTTGGCATACAGAATAACTGGTACGCAGTGACAATCTCTCTCTTTCTCCCTCCATTCAGTCATTATCTTTCTCTTTGTTTGTCTGCCTGCCTCGCTCTCTCTCGCTCTCTTTCTCTCTCTCTCTCTCTCTCTCACTTGATATTAACATTCTTTCTCACCCACTCACTGATTAAAAAGACCACACTTGGTGGTGAATATGGACACAGTGTCTAAAGAAATTAAAGAGGCTAATTAATGCAACCATTGAACTTACAACTTTCAGGAAAACATGGTGAAAACTTCGAAGGTTAAATTTGAGTACAATATACAACCCTACAATATGGACCCGTTAAAAGGCAGTCAAATAGCAGATAAATTCATCAGTACCAGGCTTAATAATATGAAAGAAAACTGAATTTAAAACCCGGGTCATACACACCCCCTCTCGCAGTGCCATCGGAGAAAAGGTGTGCCCTCAATAAAATAACCCTCACCCCTTTCCCTGAAGCTACGCGACTAATTTACAACATTATCTAGCTTATTCTTACCATAAACAAAATGATATATCGCCCCCCAAAAAACTGGAAACAAGGATGAACAAAGAAACGCTATTTATATCTGTTTGATGAAGCGAAAATGTATGCTACTGATTTGAGGCAGAATAGGGAGCTATTATTCTTTTGGTAACCAATAACAGCAGTTAAAAAAATAGAAGTAATTATAAAGTTTTGCTACTTGATTTAAAAAAAGGATTGTGGTCACGATAACTTTACAGTGTAATTGATCAAAGATAGTGCGCCCTATAATTCACATCCACTGGCAAATACATCTAACTGGTCATTCGAGAAAAGGCAAGGTTGCTGAATGTTAGCAACAGTCGGTCGCCATTGCTACTCTTTAATACAACTATGATGTGGCAATTTACTCTTTAAGCTAGGACTCACAATGATTCGTTTCACGGTTGATTCTTCTTTGTAGATTCCCCTGTTCGGGGGATTTAGCGGAGAGAGAAATAGCAAAATATTCTCACAATTACCCACGATGTATTATTCTTCTTATTTGTTCATCGTCATTTCAATGCTATTTGCGAATTTTTTGATGACAATAAACGACATTGTGGTACTATTTTTAGGTATCGTCGCATGGTTATCGCATGACAGAAACATTCATCAGAACCAGGTCTCTCATTCTCTCTCTCTCTCTCTCTCTTTCTTTCTCTCTCTCTCTCTCTCTCTCATTACAATTGGAGAAATAAACGTGCCCTTTTGCCCTCTCCCTTTGGATCTACGCCACTGATTTACCACAAACCTTATTTCCTTTAAATGTCCAGAAAGTAGGTCTTACAATAAACAGAAAAATGGAAACAAGGATGATGAAGGTCATGCAAATACCTTTTAGGGCTACCCTTTACCTGACAATAATACAAGAAACTGAATAAATATCATCTATGGACTGTTAATAAAAAAAATACGCATCATTCTCTTTTAAATACCATGCTCCTGTTATCTGGAATAATCTTCCGCTAGAAATAAAGTCACTTAACTCAATGAATACCTTTAAAGGAAAACTGAAATCGTACTTAATCACAATTGTTTGAAGTGTTGAATAGTTGATTGTACTGCCTTGTAATTGTCTTTTGGTGGGTTTTTGCGGTATTGTGTATTTGTTTAAAAATTAATATGTTATATATTTGTAATTATTTATTCCTGCATAGTATTCTATTATCTTTTAAATTGTCTATATTATGTTAAATGCGCAATGCATTATGAATTTATTTGGCATTCTTAACCTATTTATTTAATTCATTAATTGATTTAATTCTTGTAAATGCCTGATCTGCTAGACTACGACAACATTTTATATTTTGTTTAAATCTGTTTCTTTTGTTATTATTTGAATAAAAGGCTACTATAAAAGGCTGACGTAGAAGACTAGTCAACGCACCCTTTTGGCAAAACCGGGGGGGGGGGGCTTTGGACGAATGATCGCGTTCCAGTCAACGCGACGCGAAGCTGCCTATCCTATCGATATAAGCCCCAGAAGGGCCGGTATGAACACCATCGAGGGAGTGATAATGTCCACCAGCATCCGATCACAGAGCAGTCCATATTTGCTTTATATGCATCATCCTTTTGATCGATTCATGAATAGGTCTAGCTATAGGTCCAGCTCTAACTAGCAACAAACAGGAAACGAGATCAAGAGGATTTACTCACCAGAATAAGAAAAATCCAACATCAAGTCCAAGGCAAGAGTATTTGCTCCTCACTCTAGGAGTAATCAGTATCACACTAGTAACTAACATATTTACAGTCTTTTGCAGTTCAAAAAATCCAACGCTAAACAAAAATCCAACATCAACAATCTTTGTTCTTCACAGACAGTAAGACATTTACCCGTTTACAGTCTTTGCTTTGCAACACAGTAAAATATATGCAGTCCTAAACACTGCCATGAAAATAAAATGTTGTGTTAGCTGCATTTGTTGATGTGAACGTCACGGGAGAATTTGTGATGTCTTGCAACATGGCTGGTGATTCGGCAATGTCGTTGAGGAAAGTTCAACCTGGCACTCATAGAACGGTTTGCTAGTAGTAGTAGTAGCCACCGGTGCTAAACGTACTGGGCTGGACCCCGGCTGGACATAGACCTGGTCCTGGGAGTAGGGCTAGACCTAACTTAGCTATGCCCAGGTTGTGGATATACAATTGGCCTGACACCGAGGGCTGAAGAAATTGCATCAGACACACCTTCTTTCTGGGCCTCACTGTATTTGTTGGTACACTAGTTTCTGATTGATGGCCCGAAACTGTCAGGATGTGTGTCGTAGCGAAGCCAGCGTGGTCCAGTGATGTAACACTCGTAGCGCACAAGCAGTTGTTTGTGTACTTTCTACATCCAGCTTTTTCAATATGATCTTGGTAAAGTCTTCAAGCTGATAATTTCCTATTGGCCTGTTTACATACCTAAAAATACATTTAAAAAAAATTTGGTCAAGTAACCCAAAAGTGCCTCTTTTTACATACGAATAGTGCCCCTTTAACTTTGGAAGAAGTGCCCTTTTTACATGGGAAAAGTGCCCCTATTCCATTATAAAAATGCCCCTCCCCCTTTTCACCAAAAGTGCTCCGTTTTTTCAACCCGTGCCCCTTGTCCTTCGACAATTTCCACTTTTTTCCTTTGCAATCATTGTCGATTTTTCAATTCTCATCAGTGCTTTTTTAAGTCTCAAGTAAGTGCCCCGTTTCAGGTACAAAAAGTGCCCCTTTCCACTTTGGATTAGTGCCTTCGCACCTCTGATAATTGCCATTGTCAATTCTGAAAGGTTCGCCCTTCCTTATCATAAGTGCCCCTATTAAAAAAAATAAGAGCGCCTTCCGCTTCTCATAAATGCCCTATTTCACCTATGAAAAAGTGTCCTTTTCATTTTTATAAGTGACCCTGTTCATTTATGGTAAATGACCCTTTCCAGGTACGAGAGTAACTCCTTTTCACTTGGGATAAGTGCCCCCTTCACCTCCGATAATTGCACTATTCATCTCTGATGAGTGCCCCTTTTCACCTTTATCAACTTCGCCTTTTATTTATAATTAACGCTCTTTTTCCTTCTTATAAGTGCCCCTTCCCCTTCTCATAATTACCCCTTTTCATCTCTGATAGGTGTCGCGTCTATTTAACCATGTGACTATTTTTCTTGTTAATAAAAGCGACTTCCCCCTTCTCACGAAAGCGCCCTTACACCTCCGATTAATGCCCTTATTAAAATCTGATCGGTGCCCATTTAATTACAAAAAAAATGTAACTGTTCCTTTATTATAAGTACCCCTTTTCACCTCTGGGAATTTCCCTCGTAACAATTATACGTGCTCATTTCCCTTTCTAATAAGGGACCTATCCCATTTTCATAAATGCCACTTTCACCTCTTATAACTGCCCCTATGTAAATCTAATGGATGCCCTATTTCCGTCAACATATGCCCATTCCCCATTCTCGTAATTGCCTTTTTTCATCCCTGGTGAGTACACTTTTCCAGGTGTAAGAAGTGCCTCATATTTACCTCTGATAATTACCCTTTGTATATTGACACGTGCTCCTTTTCTTTTCTAATAAGTGTCTTAATTTATTAATTTCGATAAGTGTCCCCTTTTCCTCTCATCATTAAACGTGCCCCTAATTGATAGCGACTAAGAGCAATTTCCCCATTTCGCTCGCATTTATAAATGATGTAATTATGTTACTTATCAAAGGTCATTTCAATCTTTCGTTATGAGAATGTGCTAATAGCCCCATCAGGATTGTGTTCCCTCTTTATAAGCACTGCGACCTCACAAATCTTTTACAAAAATTCCTCGCTCGCTTCGCTCGTTCGAAACGAATATTCAGACATTACACCCAACTGCTAAGTACAATGCTTAAGCAATTTATTGTATTATGTATAAAGAGAAACCAATATTGAAATCATCCCTGATAGTGTAATCACAATGAAGGGGTATACCAATGTCTAATTTTTTTTTTTTTAATCGCTTTGAAATTTCCCATTGTAGGTGCCCTTATTTTTCAGAAGTCCCCATTCTTGTTAGTGCTTCCCTTCCCCCAGATTAGAAGCCGCCCCTGAACAAACTCTTGTACTTGATCAAATTACTCACTGGGCATCTTGGGTTACCTGGTATCTAAAATATGGGTCCAGCTTGTGACTGCTCGTCATCAGATTAGAAGCCGCCCCTGAACCTACTCTTGTACTTGATCAAATTAATCACTGAGCATCTTGGGTTACCTGGTATCTACAATATGGGTCCAGCTTGTGACTGCTCGTCATCAGATTGGAAGCCACCCCTGAACCTACTCTTGTACTTGATCAAATTACTCACTGGGCATCTTGGGTTACCTGGTATCTACAATATGGGTCCAGCTTGTGACTGCTCGTCATCAGATTGGAAGCCGCCCCTGAACCTACTCTTGTACTTGATCAAATTACTCACTGAGCATCTTGGGTTACCTGGTATCTAAAATATGGGTCCAGCTTGTGACTGCTCGTCATCAGATTGGAAGCCACCCCTGAACCTACTCTTGTACTTGATCAAATTACTCACTGGGCATCTTGGGTTACCTGGTATCTACAATATGGGTCCAGCTTGTGACTGCTCGTCATCAGATTGGAAGCCGCCCCTGAACCTACTCTTGTACTTGATCAAATTACTCACTGAGCATCTTGGGTTACCTGGTATCTAAAATATGGGTCCAGCTTGTGACTGCTCGTCATCAGATTGGAAGCCGCCCCTGAACCTACTCTTGTACTTGATCAAATTACTCACTGAGCATCTTGGGTTACCTGGTATCTACAATATGGGTCCAGCTTGTGACTGCTCGTCATCAGATTAGAAGCCACCCCTGAACCTACTCTTGTACTTGATCAAATTACTCACTGAGCATCTTGGGTTACCTGGTATCTAAAATATGGGTCCAGCTTGTGACTGCTCGTCATCAGATTGGAAGCCGCCCCTGAACAAACTCTTGTACTTGATCAAATTACTCACTGGGCATCTTGGGTTACCTGGTATCTAAAATATGGGTCCAGCTTGTGACTGCTCGTCATCAGATTAGAAGCCGCCCCTGAACCTACTCTTGTACTTGATCAAATTAATCACTGAGCATCTTGGGTTACCTGGTATCTACAATATGGGTCCAGCTTGTGACTGCTCGTCATCAGATTGGAAGCCACCCCTGAACCTACTCTTGTACTTGATCAAATTACTCACTGGGCATCTTGGGTTACCTGGTATCTACAATATGGGTCCAGCTTGTGACTGCTCGTCATCAGATTGGAAGCCGCCCCTGAACCTACTCTTGTACTTGATCAAATTACTCACTGAGCATCTTGGGTTACCTGGTATCTAAAATATGGGTCCAGCTTGTGACTGCTCGTCATCAGATTGGAAGCCACCCCTGAACCTACTCTTGTACTTGATCAAATTACTCACTGGGCATCTTGGGTTACCTGGTATCTACAATATGGGTCCAGCTTGTGACTGCTCGTCATCAGATTGGAAGCCGCCCCTGAACCTACTCTTGTACTTGATCAAATTACTCACTGAGCATCTTGGGTTACCTGGTATCTAAAATATGGGTCCAGCTTGTGACTGCTCGTCATCAGATTGGAAGCCGCCCCTGAACCTACTCTTGTACTTGATCAAATTACTCACTGAGCATCTTGGGTTACCTGGTATCTACAATATGGGTCCAGCTTGTGACTGCTCGTCATCAGATTAGAAGCCACCCCTGAACCTACTCTTGTACTTGATCAAATTACTCACTGAGCATCTTGGGTTACCTGGTATCTAAAATATGGGTCCAGCTTGTGACTGCTCGTCATCAGATTGGAAGCCGCCCCTGAACCTACTCTTGTACTTGATCAAATTACTCACTGAGCATCTTGGGTTACCTGGTATCTAAAATATGGGTCCAGCTTGTGACTGCTCGTCATCAGATTAGAAGCCACCCCTGAACCTACTCTTGTACTTGATCAAATTACTCACTGAGCATCTTGGGTTACCTGGTATCTAAAATATGGGTCCAGCTTGTGACTGCTCGTCATCAGATTAGAAGCCGCCCCTGAACCTACTCTTGTACTTGATCAAATTACTCACTGAGCATCTTGGGTTACCTGGTATCTAAAATATGGGTCCAGCTTGTGACTGCTCGTCATCAGATTGGAAGCCGCCCCTGAACCTACTCTTGTACTTGATCAAATTACTCACTGAGCATCTTGGGTTACCTGGTATCTAAAATATGGGTCCAGCTTGTGACTGCTCGTCATCAGATTAGAAGCCACCCCTGAACCTACTCTTGTACTTGATCAAATTACTCACTGAGCATCTTGGGTTACCTGGTATCTAAAATATGGGTCCAGCTTGTGACTGCTCGTCATCAGATTAGAAGCCGCCCCTGAACCTACTCTTGTACTTGATCAAATTACTCACTGAGCATCTTGGGTTACCTGGTATCTAAAATATGGGTCCAGCTTGTGACTGCTCGTCATCAGATTGGAAGCCGCCCCTGAACCTACTCTTGTACTTGATCAAATTACTCACTGAGCATCTTGGGTTACCTGGTATCTACAATATGGGTCCAGCTTGTGACTGCTCGTCATCAGATTGGAAGCCGCCCCTGAACCTACTCTTGTACTTGATCAAATTACTCACTGAGCATCTTGGGTTACCTGGTATCTAAAATATGGGTCCAGCTTGTGACTGCTCGTCATCAGATTGGAAGCCACCCCTGAACCTACTCTTGTACTTGATCAAATTACTCACTGAGCATCTTGGGTTACCTGGTATCTAAAATATGGGTCCAGCTTGTGACTGCTCGTCATCAGATTGGAAGCCGCCCCTGAACCTACTCTTGTACTTGATCAAATTACTCACTGAGAATCTTGGGTTACCTGGTATCTAAAATATGGGTCCAGCTTGTGACTGCTCGTCATCAGATTGGAAGCCGCCCCTGAACCTACTCTTGTACTTGATCAAATTACTCACTGAGCATCTTGGGTTACCTGGTATCTAAAATATGGGTCCAGCTTGTGACTGCTCGTCATCAGATTAGAAGCCACCCCTGAACCTACTCTTGTACTTGATCAAATTACTCACTGAGCATCTTGGGTTACCTGGTATCTAAAATATGGGTCCAGCTTGTGACTGCTCGTCATCAGATTAGAAGCCGCCCCTGAACCTACTCTTGTACTTGATCAAATTACTCACTGAGCATCTTGGGTTACCTGGTATCTAAAATATGGGTCCAGCTTGTGACTGCTCGTCATCAGATTGGAAGCCGCCCCTGAACCTACTCTTGTACTTGATCAAATTACTCACTGAGCATCTTGGGTTACCTGGTATCTACAATATGGGTCCAGCTTGTGACTGCTCGTCATCAGATTGGAAGCCGCCCCTGAACCTACTCTTGTACTTGATCAAATTACTCACTGAGCATCTTGGGTTACCTGGTATCTAAAATATGGGTCCAGCTTGTGACTGCTCGTCATCAGATTGGAAGCCACCCCTGAACCTACTCTTGTACTTGATCAAATTACTCACTGAGCATCTTGGGTTACCTGGTATCTAAAATATGGGTCCAGCTTGTGACTGCTCGTCATCAGATTGGAAGCCGCCCCTGAACCTACTCTTGTACTTGATCAAATTACTCACTGAGAATCTTGGGTTACCTGGTATCTAAAATATGGGTCCAGCTTGTGACTGCTCGTCATCAGATTGGAAGCCGCCCCTGAACCTACTCTTGTACTTGATCAAATTACTCACTGAGAATCTTGGGTTACCTGGTATCTAAAATATGGGTCCAGCTTGTGACTGCTCGTCATCAGATTGGAAGCCGCCCCTGAACCTACTCTTGTACTTGATCAAATTACTCACTGAGCATCTTGGGTTACCTGGTATCTAAAATATGGGTCCAGCTTGTGACTGCTCGTCATCAGATTGGAAGCCGCCCCTGAACCTACTCTTGTACTTGATCAAATTACTCACTGGGCATCTTGGGTTACCTGGTATCTAAAATATGGGTCCAGCTTGTGACTGCTCGTCATCAGATTGGAAGCCGCCCCTGAACCTACTCTTGTACTTGATCAAATTACTCACTGAGCATCTTGGGTTCCCTGGTATCTAAAATATGGATCCAGCTTGTGACTGCTCGTCATCAGATTGGAAGCCGCCCCTGAACCTACTCTTGTACTTGATCAAATTACTCACTGGGAATCTTGGGCTACCTGGTATCTAAAATATGGGTCCAGCTTGTGACTGCTCGTCATCATCGCGGTGATTTTTGTTCAGTTTATCTCTCACTGAAAAATATCGGCGACCGTTTTCCTTCGTGTGCAGCTCAAAATTAGGGACTTTTAGATTCGCACGAAGACAATAGGTCTATACTACGATCGACGTCCTTTTAATGCACTGCCTTGAATGGACGTCACAAGTATCAGTTCACGGAAATATAAAAGTCCCTATTATCAGGGGGTGTTTCACAAAGGATCCAAGTCGAACTTCAATTTAAGTTCGATTTCAAACTTATGGACAGCCATGTGTAGCCTTAAAACATAATATCTTCAAACGCAAAAAATCAAGTATTTTAGACTTTTCATCAATTCAACATCAAGAACACGAAATATTTCATGATAATAGAAAATATGAATGATTTAAATAAACATTAATGCCTTTGAAAATAACTTTTACAAAATATTTTCATAGGTGCTAACAGCTTTCCATAATTGTTAAGTCCGACTTAGACACAAGTTCAACTTAGGATCTTTGTGACAGTATTCAAATCCACGCTTTACTTGAATGCGTTGCAGGCCATAACGAATCGATTGCATCTTTTTCTTACAGTACAGCTCTCCGGCCTTTGGCGAACTCCTGCATAGAAGTTACCATTTTGAGGTTACCATTTTAAGGTTCCCTCTTCTTTTTGAAGAAAGTGCTCTTTTTTTTTTTGGTGCACCCTGGAATGTCAAAGACTCTCCGCCACCCCTTCAGTGCAACGTCAAAACCCGACATGAATACTTATATTTATAATGTGTATTCATGCGAGCGAGGTGTTGTCAAAATTGATATTTGTTTTTCCTCGACCTGATCACGTTCAACTAGACTTGTTGACGCTGTATGTTATTACTTCCTCGTAGGCTGCTTCATGTTGGTCTCTTCGAAACAGGGAGTCGACATTTGATAACTGTCATACTTACTTAACTAAAGCATGTTACATCGCATTTGGAATGAGGAGATTTCAATGCAAGCGAAATCGGACACTTCAACGCTTGGCTGGAATTGTGATTCGAACGACCCTTGTTTAAGTTGTCTTCATTCTCACACTTTAGACTAGTTTGAGCCGTTTTTAGAACGTCGTACGCGTCGAGCATGGTTTTAGTACACGGAATATTATTACGGACAACATCATTAGAAGTCCTAACCAGTTATTTATAGTTCATGTATGACTCAAGTATCTTTACATCAAACAACTCATATTGTTCCTAAACTGAAGGCAGTGAATGACGTCATTAACTTGCACTTAAAGGCCTACTGATTGATTTTACAAACTAAGTGAGTATTTCATACTGTTTTTAATATGATATATTTTGGGGTAAAAGAAGTGCCCTTTTTCACCTCAATTTAGAGGGCTTTGTTAGTGTTAGTCAATGTGTGTGTGCTGTGAGTGTTGGTTTGTACATGTGGTTTTGGGGAGGCGGTTGTGTTTTAATGAATGTCAGAAAACCAAAGCATAACACAGAACAAAGTGAAGGAAAATGTATTCTTTATGTCGATATACATGTAAAGTGGTCAAGTTTGATATGTTTGGTGGTGTTATTGTTACAATTCACGCTGTTTGAAAATATTATCAGCGAAAAATTAACAAATTATCTTGACTAAATCCGCACTCTATGCCATTCGGCGCCTAACGGTAGGCCTACATATGCAGTAACTCATTACATTATAACTTGCCATATAGTTTCTATACCCTCACGAAAAAGCAATTGACTTGAAAGAGGAAAACTTCCACAAACTCGCATCTTATCTTGAATTTTAAAAGAAATTGTCAGTTATCTCACCCCAAAAATATGTTATGATGAATTCATAACTACATGTTAAGTGTAGTACGCCCCGAAAATATGAAAACATAAGCTGTTAATTATTAGGATTGGTTTGTCAGATTCACACATAATGAAGATGCATCGTGTTCAGAATGCCTCTGCAAGACTTAGTCCTTTGCATTTCTTGAAAATGTTCCCATATTACACCCATTTTCATTAAGTTACATTCAGAGGCGACGGTGCCCCACATTTTGTTAAGTACCCGAAAATTGCCCCTTTTCCTTTCTAATAATTGCCCCTTTTCCTAATGGTAAGTGCCGTCATTTAATGAAAAGATTCCCTTTCCCTTCTAATCTCTCGTAAACGACCCTTTTCGGGTACGAGAAGTCATTCCTTTTCACTTCAGATAAGTGACCCTTTCACCCCCGATAAATGCCCCTTTGAAATCTGAGCGGTGCCAATTTTTCTTTCGACTAATGCACATTTTTCTTTATTATGAATGCCCTTTTTTCATATCTGCTAATATTCCCTTTTCATGTGTGATATTTGCCCCTTTCACCTCTGATAATTTCCCTTTTAACAATGATACATGCCCCTTTTCCTTTCTAATGAGGGACCTATTCCCTTTTCATAAGTGCCCCTTTTCACCTCTTTTAAATGCCCCTATCAACATTTTCCGTCTACAAATGCCATTTCCTGTTCTCATAAGTTCCTTTGTTTAAACCCTGGTGAGCGCCTCGTTTTGAAGGTGGAAGAAGTGCCCCATTTTCGCCTTTAATGTATATATATTTGTTTACTTTGACAAGTGCTCCTTTTCTTTCCTGATAAGTGTCCCCTTTTCCTCTCATCAGTAAATGCGCCTCTGACCTCAAGCGACTAAGAGCGATTTCCCCCAAAGCTCGCTCGCTACGCTCGCTCGCATTTATAAATGATATACTTATGTTACCTATCAAAGAACTTTTCAGTCTTCCTTTATGAAAATGTGCTTATAACCAAATCAAGATTGGGTTTTTCTTCTTTATAAGATGGAATTTTTCCCTCGCAAATAATTTTCAGACCATTACACCCGACTGCAAAGTGTGATGCTTAAGCAATATCTTGTATGGTGTATAAAATGAAACACATATTGAAATCATCCGTAATTATGAAATCACAATGTAGGGGTATACACCAATGTCTAAAAATTGTACATTTTCGCATTAATAGAGATTTCCCTTTGGAGGTGCCCTTTTTTCTTCAGAAATTGCCTTTTTGTCTTGGTGCCCCCCTCCCAACTTTGTAAGTCACTAGGCCACCCCGGTTACATTGGTAGCCCGTAAAGCATGATATTGTATTTAGAAAGGTTTTGCTCGTTTTAAAAACCCAAGTTAGTTGTCTGAAATATTATCTATATAATCACATCCCTATTCAAATAACTTACGACGTGCACTACTATAGCTATACCTCGAAACAAATTAACTATTGGATAATGCGCATTCAGTTGTGCTGCCCCAAAGCTTTGGAACCACCTAAAATATGGTATAATAAAAACCTCATCTAAAGCCGTTTTAACAACTTTGTTGATGACCCGATTTGTTCAGAAGCTTTTGAGCAATTTATGATTGTAGGTCCGTAAAATGGCACTGTTGGGAGATTTTTTTTCCCCATCCTTTTTTAATTTTTCATCACAGCGCAGTAGAGTTTACTGGGTATTTATATAATAGATGCAAAATTGTATTGATTCGAAGTTCGTCACGTGATATCGATTACGGTGTTCGTAATTAGCATATTCGACTCATGGTAAATCTTTTCATGTGATATTGATCTTCCGGTCAAATGAGTATATATTGGTTTCAAACCGTATTTAAGCAACCCTGCAACCAGTAGCTAAGCGGGGAAGGGAAGTGGGGGAGGGGGTTGTAGTTTATTGTAGGGTTCCTCTTGCTCACACCCTAAAGCTCAAGCAGCTGGCGAGTCGTCGGCAACGCGCTGCACAAGAAATTGGCGATATAATACTACTATTTAGGACTAAGTATAGAGGAAATTCAGGCAAATTAAGTTCCCATATCTAGTTTGTATAATTTTCTGGTTTAACGAGTCTAAAATCCCCCAAAAGGTGAATGTTTATATTTATATATACAAATCAATAACTAAAATAAATCAGAATACAGCTTGTGAACCGCAGGCATTTTCAGGAGACATTTTTCACACTTCATCATTTGACACAGATGGGACTGACAACTCGTGACATCATGATACACTTCATGATTGTTTTTGGATTAAAATTAAGTTCCCCGTTTTCAGATATCTTAATTTGTATACACACCAGTTAATTGGAAACTACATATTACAAGCTTTGCTTTTTAGCAGATCCCCCAGTTTATTTAGCTTTTCAATGTATTTATCATTGATTATGTATTCCATATTTTTTTCACACTCATTATTATCTCAGGGGTCTACAATTCACAAGCTCTGCTTTTCAGTGGACCTCTCCATTTCCTCGAAATATAAATGCAGTTAAATTTTAAAATTCATTTTTTGTCTTCCTAAAATGTATAAATTGTTATTAAGATTTGTTTATTACAAATGTAACTATGTTTTGTATACATTTTACATTGTATTCGTTATTATGTATTGTACTTTGTTGGAAATGAACAAATAAACATGAAATGAAAATGAAAATCATAACTAAGATTATTCCATTACTGTATGTTATATCATAAATATTACCATGTACATTATGTTCTAATATTGTATGTTTAGTTAGAATTATTACCATGTTCATTATGATTGTGGAATTATTTTCGATAAAGAGGAAACAAATAAAGAGGAAACAAATGAACTTGAAACTTGAAAACTTAAATATATTCACAAAATTGTAGTTTAATGCATAAAATGAACTTTGAAATATTTTTCAAAATTATCGATATTATACTTTTTTTCTTAAATTTATTTTACATCTAATCCTAAAATATCAGAGAATTAATTTGTTACGAAATAACAATACCCCAAAAAGGAGGTGGGCGCCAAAAAAATACTTGCGGGGGCGAGAAACAAGGAGTTATAAGAATACGAAAGCTGCAATGTCCCCTGAAAAAGAATAGCTCTTTAAATGGTTCACGCATAATTGATTCCTTGTGCAGTGTAGTAAGGTAGTGATAATATCTTGTTATTGACACTCGTTTTCATAACTATTCGAGACATGACATATTTCGATTTCTTTCGCTTTTGGCATACATAATAACTGGAACCCAATGATAGTTTAAATATCTCTTTATCCCTCCTACAGCCATCCAATCATTCATTCTTTTCCTCTCTGTCTGCCTCCCGGCCCTTTTCTCTCTCTCTCTCTCTCTCTCTCTCTCTCTCCCCTCTCTTTCACTTAATATTTTTAATTTCCCTTATAGAAACTCTCTTTCTCCCCCTCTCTCTAACTCACATTCGCTCAAACACTAATATCACTTAATCACTCTCTCGCTCTCACCCACTCACTTATTCATTTTGTTTTTGCTCTCCTACTCGCTCATGCAAGTTCTATCTCACTATATCACTATCTCTCGTTCTCAATTGATCTCTTTCTCATATTGATATCTGCTAATTCGACAAACGCGCTCCCGTTTTGGATGCAGCAGATAAGATCTATGGAAGATGACGTCATGGCAGTGGTTAAGAATATCAGTTATTGTCGGTTAGTTTTTAAATATAGATTTATGTGTAATGGTACGTTTTAGGGGAAAGCAAGCTTAGCAACATGTATTGCTGAATTTAAGCAGCAATTGTTAGCCATTTGATACAACCATCAACCATGACGTGGCGATTTCCTGTTTGAAGTAGGACTCACAATTCGTTTTACAGCTGATTCCGCTTGGTTGACCCCACTGTTCAGAGGATGTAGCAGAGAGGGACAGAAGTGAATGACGATGTGTTATTTCGTTTATTTGTTCAACGTCTCTTCAATACTATTTGAATACTTTGATGACAATGAACATGGCGGTACTATTCATATGGAACCGTCACCTGGCAGATAAATTAATCAGTACCTGGCTTAATAATATGAAAAAAAACTGAATTTGAACCCCAGGTCAAACAACCCCACCCCCCCCCCCCCCTCACCCCTCACCTCCCTCTTTCTCTCTCTCTCTCTCTCTCTCTCTCTCTCTCTTTCTTCCTCTCTTTCTCTCTTTCTCCCTCTCTTTCTCTCTCACAGTACGATCGGAGAAATATACGTGCCCCCTTACTTCTCCCCCTAAAGCTACGTCACTAATTTACAACATTATCTAGCTTATTCCAGACAGTAAGTCTTACAATAAACAAAATAATAAAAACAAAACCCTGGACACAATGATAAAGAAGGAAACGCTATTTATATATATCTAATGAAGCGAATGCATAATTATGCTGATTACTTGGGGCAAAATATAGAGCAAACTCTATTTGGTAACCAATAATTGCAGTTAAAACTAGAGCCTAAGTTTTGCTACTTGATTTAAAAAACGATTGTAGTCACGATAACCTTCTGGTGTAATTCATTAAAGGCAGTGCGATTTCACATTCACTTGCACATATATCTAACTGGTCATTAGAAACAAGGCAAGGTTGCTGAATGTTAGCAACAGTCTGTCGCCATTGCTACTCTTTAATAAAACCATGATGTGGCAATTTACTCTTCTAGCTAGGACTCACAGTGATTCGGGTCACAGTTGATTGTACTCTGTTGATTCTACTGTTCGGGTGATTTAGCAGAGAGAGAGATGGAAGAATATTCTCACGATTACACACGATGTATTATTATTCTTATTTGTTCATTATGGTAGTCATTTCAATGCTATTTGAAAATATTTTGATGACAATAACCGACATTGTGGAACTATGTGTAAGTACCGTCACATGGCAATCACATGACGAATAAATTCACCAAAACCAGGTTGAATAATTTAAAAGAAAATAGAAATTGAACCCCGGGCCAACCCGTCCACCCCCCCCCCCCCTCTCTCTCTCTCTCTCTCTCTTAATACAATAGGAGAAATAAACGTGCCCTTTACCATCTCTCCTTTTGGAGCTACGCCACTGATTTACTACAAACTTTATCTAGTTTATTCTAGAAAGTAGGTCTTACAATACAAAAAATGGAAACAAGAATGATGAAATACATGTAAATACCTCTTACTGCTACCTTTTCCGAGGTTTGTAATTGGCCGGACGTTTTAAGTGCATGATTTACCCCTGGCCAGTCAAGATGAAAATCAGATATTTCTAAGATGGATGTTTTTATCATTAGGTTGCAAAATGATGATAACATAAAGTTCGGTTTATACGCGATGGGGTCAACATTATTAACGTTGATTTCTCCGTGAGGGCGCCCTGCAATCCTATTAGTTCACGCATTATTTGATGTGACCTCCCACAAAGTGCAACGGAAAGTCTGTCAACTGTTATATACAAAGAAGTATGTCCTCTATAACATATCAACACTCTTAAAGATTAAGACCAGTTATGGTCATGCAATTGCATTGTGAAAGAAACGTTGTGGAATCGATAAGAAAAGAATGATCATCTAGCATATAAGTATTGGTGTGTACTGCAAGGTTCTTGAATCATAAAAATGATAAGAAATTTGACCCAGTCTTGGGAAAGTTTCAATTTACCAAATATATCAATTAGTAGGCGGTTTCTTGGCAAAATGTATATGATCACTTATTATTCAAAACATATTCTTTCACATGATTGGTAATAATAGCTTCCATTTAATTTTTTGAGAGGGGGGGGGCGTTTCCAAAACTGGTCTTTACCTTTAAGAAATCAAAATGGCCGCCATAAATCTGATATTTCTCTATGTCTCTGCTTTTAAAGAACATAGAGCTTTGATTTGAAGAGCTAAATATACATTTTCAGGGACAAGGAATCAAATGTAACACATTTCCAAAAGCTAAACCTGGCCAAAAAAGCTGAAGCGGAAGCCATTTCCGAAATGGCACCCATAAACCTGATATTTTCCAATATCTTCACTTTTAAATGATTTAAGGGCTTTGATTTTCACTGCTAAACATACATTTTCAGGGACAAGGAATCAAATGTAACACATTTCAAGAAGCTAAACCTGGCCAAATAGCCATTTTCCAAAATTTCCGATATTTCCGGTTCTTGATGACTAAGGGCTGAGTTTTTGCGCAAAACATACATTTTTGTTCAGTCAAAAATACTATGGCATACCGTATGCCTGATGGACGACGTACATGCCGACGCTCTACAGTTGCCACATGCATGCAGCTGAACACTCTATGTCGTGCTTGTTA
>JAVYIG010011899.1:5000-57295 GCA_035222895.1 Strongylocentrotus droebachiensis | reverse complement strand
GATAAGCATTACTTTTCATAACCAAGAGGACTTATGTAATGCATTTTCCAACCACCCCCCCCCCCCCTCCCCAAACGGTAAATGCATTATCTTTAACAGGTCCATGACCCAAATTATTGAAAATTATTTAAACTTAATTCTAGAACATCTTGAAGCTTGGATGATCAGTGATAAATTAATAATTATGATAAAACTGTATGTTACTCAGAACAAAACCAATGCTTTAAATATGTCTAGTTTTACATGTAAAAGTAATGACCATCTCTTAACATAAGATAAGAGCTTCAGATACATAAAGCGTTACTGTTGATAAAAAAAAAATTAAAGGGCAAGTCCACTCCGATAATAACTTAACTTCAATAGAAGCAGAAAATCAGACATACCAATCAAAACAATAGTTTGAGCAAACTCGGATAACTAATAAGAAAGTTATGAATTTTTATTGACATGAAAACTTTGAAAATCATAAGACAATTGCAACTCACTCATGAGTCTGTGACGTTATTGCCTCACTATCCACAAATCATTTTCTTTATATTGATAATATAAGTTTTCCATTCCCACCTAATTTGTTTCATTCCTCACACAAGCATCCAAGCTTTATTGATAGTAATATGTTTTTGTGAGGATGTACTAATAAAGAGTAATTTTTTCTTGTTAAATCAGGAGACAAAAGTCAATTTTGATTCTATTTACTATAAACTGGTTACCTGTCCGCGCTATATAATTGAGTTCAAGATCATTGTTTTAACCTTTAAGTGCCTGAAAGGATTAGCTCCTTCTTATTTAACGTAATTACCTAACCTATATGTTCCAAACAGGACCCTCAGATCTTCCCAAAAGTCTCCCCTTACCATTCCACAAATAAATACTAAATTCTACGGGTCTCGCTCTTTTCAGGTTGCATCGGCCGGACTTTGGAATAAATTACCGGAAATTCTATAAAAAAACTGTGATACTGTTGACAAGTTTTAGGCGCGTCTTAAAACATTTCTTTTCGAAAATACTTTCGAATGTTAACGAGAGGAAGTATGTTGTTGAGCATATCTCACTCTTCTTATGTTACTCTATACACATTTCCTTCTTACTCTTTCTTACAGCGCAAAGAGACATTTTGTGATTTTAATCCTGTCCATTTGAATATTGAGCCCAAGACAGCTTCGAAAAACAATTTCATTAAAATCAAGATTAATCATATACAGTATATAAGGTATATAAACATACAGAAGGTAATGTTAACCTGGTTTACTTGAAAATGTTTGTACCCCATTTATAACTTACTGTGATTCAAATTTCCATTATCATATTTAAGAAATACAATATTTTGTAATAACTGAAACGTGGCGAATAATTTTATTCCGGGTATGGGGTTTCTAACAACTACTAAACAGTCACTGAAACTCTCGGAGTAATATATATTGAAAATAATGTTAGTATTAAATATGTAAACAAATACCTTGGTGAGAAAAAGAGATGCATTACCTCCTCACTGGTTTATGCGATCAATTGAACAAGCCAATATTCCATTGAGGCAAACTAGGCCTGCAATATGAGGCATTCCATCTTTTTTTCTTCTGATGGCTTATACAATAAATCTCTTCTTGTACAACAAAATCTTGTCTCCGTTACACGCTACAAGGTGACCAGATGGAGTAACGAGGCATGGGTTAGCCAAGTAGCATCTGTCTGATTTCTCATACTCGACGATCCTCCTTGCCTGTATGATGCCATCACATGACACCTGATCAACTGCGTAGATATTACGCTCTTTATCCCAGTATGTGTTGTAGAGTGTGTCTGTCAGTTTGTCAACACGACAACGTAACGCACACCACTCGTCACAGTTTATGACAACCTTCTTTTCTCCTGATCGTGAGATGAGAGTGAATTCCTTATCACCTGTCTTCACAACGATATGACCTGATGACAAGGCTTGTATCCCACCCATTACCACCTTGCCCTGCATCGTAATAGTGTTTACTATCATACCATCATTAGGGTCAATGACGTAGATATTAGACCGAATGTACTGAGTAGCGAGGATCATCCCATCCCTATCAACTTCAACGTACACACTAGGATTAGCAGTAGAGTTATTCCCCGGTATGGTGATGTCTCTAATCACCTTCCATTGTCTGTCATAGAGAGTGATGCATCCATCCAATCTGCAAACCGTGGAGTCTCGTCCCCCCTTACCACATACTACTACGTTGCTGTCTATGGGGGCGCATGATGTAATGCTCACCTTACTATCTCCTACCAGGGATACTTTCTGTGTGTGTTCAGTGCTGATATTGTTAACGTACGTGACATTGGTATCTACGTCCCGCACACATATCTCATCTCTACTGGGCAAACCACACACCCAAGGCTTATTAACAATCGTTGGAATGTGTGTTGACTTGACAAGCTCCCATTTACCGATATAGCCATCAATTCTCCCGTAGTGTTCTCCACCTACTTCACCCTCGAGAAACTTCACTTTCTGAACTTGACGCTGCATATGGTCAAGACAGTCGCTAACATATTGATGAACAATCAAACTTACATTGTTATCTAGGGATGCAAGTACTTGAGGAGCTTCTTTCACTAATGTTTTGTCATCTTGTTTGATTCGTTTGATCCTGGCATCAATATCATTCATAGTGTTGATTGCATGCTGATTCTTACTTATAAGATCTGTTATCTTTTCCGCAACCACTTTGCTGATTGCCTTTGTCTTTGATTCGACCTTTGTTTGGCTTTCTTTGATGATTAGTTGTCGCTGTTTTGCTTCTTCGTTACATGATTTGATCCGTTTTTCTCTCGTGATGTTGATCTCTAGTATTTCTTCATTCGCCTCCTCGTTTATCAAACAAAGTTTATCCCGTGTCTGGTCTTTCACGCTCTTCATTTTACTCTCGAACGTAGCGTTCGCCGCACAATCGATTGACTGAAGATGGTTTCTTGCATCAGCTGTACAAGTTCGTATTTTAGAGTCAAGATCTTGTAAGTGTGGATTCGATTCCTCTATTTCAAGCCGTTTGTCATCCAGTTTCGAAAACAGCTCAAATATGACATCTCCAATATTGTCAAGGTTACATGGGTTCTGGTGATCTTTGATAGCACATCTGTCACAGACAGGTAATCCATGTTCTTTACAGTAAAAAGCGATTGGCACACCGTGTATGTCACATGACCATGTCATATCATGGCCTTTTCTAGCGCGTAGCTTGACCTTGTCATCTCTCTCTGCTGGGAACTCGGACGCCATGATTAGGTGCAAGTTGTAGCAAGTAACCCGCATCGTTAACAATAATACAAATTAAATTAGAGCTACGACTTAAGGAGAAGACATGATAGAGAAGCGGATCGGAAGAGAAAAATAGTCAAATACATAAACGAGGGATGGAGAGAAAATAGATGGGGAAGCAGAAACATAACCTAATACAATATTAAGCATTTCACACACAATTCATTTTACTTCAACTATTTTTTTAAATATTGTTTTGTCTGCTATTCTCCATTCTTATATCTATAATGAATTTCACTCTAATTTCATTCCATTATAAAAAAAAAGTTTTAAAAAAACGACGAGGCGTTTCTTCGATCAACATGCAATAGGAAAGGCTGATATAATCTAGTGAAAAACGTTGTCACAAAGCCATGCCTCTCTCCTTCCGACACTCTATCGCGATGCCTGCCCCTGCCCTCCCCCCCCCCCTCCTCCCCTCCCCTCCCACAGAGAAGCGCTAAAATAAACCCCAACCCATCCACAGCCAAGATATCCTTGATAAAAGAACTTTTTTTCTCGCTCCTTCCAACATTATACCATCCTTTGAATGTTTGTGTATAAGTTTCCTTCCATTTTTTTTCTTCGCTTAACTCATGGCCTGCTGAACAGGGTGGTTTTTAAATTGAGTCCAAGATAATAACAAAAAACAAGTTAAGTGGCGTTGAGTCTGTCGAATAAATGATCTTAGAGTCTAGTACGGAAACATGGAAAGTGTAACCCATTTCTCCTTTATCGTCATACGAATATAGAGCCTAAAGGGATAAATTCTATGCTATTGAGATTTGAGATCAATCGAAAAGTCTGTCATTCAAAACGCGGTAATGCAGGTTACATTCACCTATTTGTATAGCATAATTAACTAGCACTTATCACAAATTAAAGTGTTCAGGCAACTTGAAAAAAAATCAATCACAGAAAAAGGCTGCAAAAGGGGTTCTTTTGAAGATGCATTCCATGAAAACTTGTGGGCCTAAATACAAAAGTCATCCTTCGCGATCCCATTAAATATCGATTGCTTCATCTTTTGGTAGAGAATAGTTCCTTAGTGTCGCAGTTACCTTTCAATTTGGCTTCATAGAAATGAATATGTATAACAAAGCGCCGTGCACTTTAATTGAATGTGGTATTCTACAAACATATAATACTAATAATAAATAAATATCATGTAAATATTCAAATTTAAACCCATCTCTACTGTCCTCTTTCATTATATGAGGGTGACATCTTTAAGATGTAGTCCCATGTAGATGTCTCCTGCATTCATCAATACAGTTGTAGCGTAGTTTTCAGAATAAAGGGCTGTAATGATGGGTCAATGTCGCTATTCATAAGGAACGCTATTCATAAGGTCCGCTATTCATAAGGACCGCTATTCATAAGGACCGCTTTTCATAATTGGAGAAAAGGGTCATTATTCATAAGGTTCATTATTCATAAGGACCGCTATTCATAATCAGAGAAGAGGGTCTGTATTCATAATACGAGAAGAGGGTCGCTATTCATAATGCAAAATCGGGGTCGTTATTCATAAGGGTCGCTTTTCATAATAGGAGAAGAGGGTCGCTATTCATAATATGAAATGAGGGTCGCTATTCATAATACGAGAAGACGTTCGCTATTCATAATACGAAATGAGGGTCTCTATTCATAAGGTTCATTATTCACAAGGGTCGCTATTCATAATAGAAGTAGAGGGTCGCTATTCATAATAGGCGTAGAGGGTCGCTTTTCATAATAGGAGTAGAGGTTCCCTGTTCAAAATACGATATGAGGGGCGCTATTCATAATACGAAATTAGGTTCGTTATTCATAAAAGGAGTAGAGGGTCGCATTTCATAATACAAAATGAGGTTCGCTATTCATAATACGATATGAGGGTCGCTATTCATTATAGGAGTAAAGGGTCGCTATTCATAACACGAAATGAGGGTCACTATGCATAATGCGCAATGAGGGTCTCTATTCATAAGGTTCATTTTTCGTAAGGGTCGCTATTCATAATAGGAGTAGAGGTTAGCTATTCATAATAGGAGTAGAGGGTCGCTTTTCATGATAGGAGTAGAGGTTCGCTATTCAAAATACGATATGAGGGTCGCTATTCATAATATGAAATGAGGGTCGCTATTCATAATAGGAGTAAAGGGTCGCTATTCATAATACGAAATGAGGGTCACTATTCATAATAGGAGTAGAGGGTCGCTATTCATAATACGGGATGAGGGTTGTTATTCATAAAATGAAATAGGCCTAAGCAATATCCAAAATGCTCATAACAAAGGGAAATATTGGACGGAGGACACCCCCAAGGCGACACATGGCCCTGAACATTTGTCTTGTTTTTAAGTAGATTCTTGATGACGATCAAATCCGAAATAAAACCTGATTAGAAGGTTTGATCTTGATGCAGGTGAGCACCGAAATTCTCCGGGGTGGGCCTGCCGGAACCCCGGGGCCCTAACTGGAGTACTAGGGTGAAATGACGGCAAACCGCAGTCAAACTACTTCATGACGATAAAAATCAAAGTGCAATTTCAAGAGCAATATTTTCCTAGTCTTTTCCCAAACAATCTGTTGAGAACTGTCCCAAAATGTAACGAAATTACCGTAGATCACGAAGACTATTGCAGCTTTTTAAAACTTGATGACTAAATTCAGTTAATCTACTCATATTTCAATCAATTACTCACCCATTCTCAGTGAACTAAATCTTCTCAGTTTGTGCGCTGTGCATAAATCTGCATAATTAAAGTGACGCAATGAGGTCAAATATATTATCACATTTCTTAAACGATACTATTGATAAAATACATATTCATGAGGCTCATATCCAATCAAAAAGCCGCCTCAGTTTATTATTTTGTCTTGAAATGATCCAAAAGAGGCGGAGCCTAATCCCATTCGTGTAATGGTTTCCGCGCGTGCTGCTTTCCGTCTAGTAATTATATTTAAACGTCTTTGGTCGAAACGCTACGCGATACGCCACCCAGATTTCCGCAAGTCATTCAGCGAGTTTGTCATTGCTGCTAAAGGGACTGAGGCACCTTTGTTTGACGATACAGCAGGAAAATGGTCAGTTCCTAGGTACATTACTATCCTTTTACCATTGTAAAATTGTTAATTTGATTGCAATATAGAAAAAAAGGGGAAAACGACCTCCTCTTTTCAAAGTTTAAGTTTAAGGGGCGCCTAATTTACTGGCCGAAATATCAATCTTCGTCACTTTTCAATATCTTCATTGCACCAGAATGGCAGTTCAAAGACTGATATTAGTAGTATGTATGATGCTCACCATTCCTTCAACACCCGTTGGAGGGCAAACTGTCACTGAAACTCCATGGCTCGATCTAAAGACGTTCCCGATGGGAGCTACCGGTACGATAAAGGACCAACCTCAAGATTGGAATTCGGAAAGGCCGTCAGCGTTTATCCCTACAGATCAATCCTCATCAAGTCTACTAGCTCCGGCACAGGACATTGGGATCTCAAAAGGCCTGTCGCCACCTAGGGAATGGTCTTGGTGGTTGATTCTGCAGATGATACCGGCAGTCGTGGGTATTATTCGAAATCTCCTTGTAATTGTCATCTTGTTCCAGCGACGAAGGAAGAATCGGAACATGGACATCCTAACTGGAGCTTTGGCGACTGCCGATCTTTTAACATCCATCTTTATGATCCCGTTTCCGATACTCAATCGCGTTCCGTCGACAATACTGGGCGAGATCTACTGCAAGATCGTGGCATCTCAGTTTCTCTTTTGGGTGTCGGTTAGCGCGTCCATTATGACACTAACGTTTATTCCCGTTGAACGATACTTCGCCGTGGTTTATCCGTTACGTTTCAAAGAATTGCTGTCCAAGAAGAGAGTCTCGAGGGCAGTACTCTTGATCTGGTTCATGAGCTTCTTAGAACAATCCGTTTTTCTGTTTATAGCAAGAGTAGACGCATCTGAAGAGCAATGCATAGGTTTGTACTCATCTAGACAGATGCAAATGATTATAACTACCATGCTGGTTATTCTAATGTTAATCATACCGATTGCTCTCGCTCTGATCCTGCAGGCGCTAACAGCGCGCGCTCTTCATCGACAGGCTCAGCTTCACCTAGGTGCGGACAAAGGGCTCAATAGATCCAATCCGTCTGTGCGACATTTCATTGCCAAAAGGAGAGTCTTGCAGTTGTTGTTCCTAGTAACCCTTGTCTTCATTGTTTCATGGGTACCTAGCCAGACCTTTTATCTTCTATCCAACATCGGGTTTGTCCCAGATACCACCAAGAACAGGTTTATAGAACACGCCTTGAATGTACTTGCCTGTTGCAATTCCTGCGCAAATCCATTCATCTACGCACTGCGCTACCCAGAATTTCGCAAGGCCATAAAGGAACTTTGTAATTCTGCTAGACAGACCGAAGGGCCATTGTTTGACGACAGAGCCGTCAATTCACCACATGGACAAACAGGAAACGTAAATAAGGTGTAATTGCCCTGATGATCTGGTACCCATGAGTCCTAGGAAGGGTATTCTCGCGCCCTGTCTAAGGTTTGTCAAGTGTCAAGCAACCTGAGCCTTCTGTTCAAAAAACTTTCATTCGGTACGGTAATTATAATGGATATACAAAATCATGAGCTTTGTGACTGCATTGGTTTTTATTTCATTTTTTTTGTAATTACAGAATTGGAGTAAAATATACGTAATGTAGAAGATGATAATTGGAGCTTCATAAAATCAAACAAAGAACAAGAATAACGATTCCCCTTCCATTATAAGCAGTATCATGATTGTGCGCTTAGGTTATCATGAAGGTTATATTATTTGTAATCTAAATTGTTTTTACCGCATGAATGAATGTCATGTTGATAAATACTTTTGATGTTTGTTATATAAGACTCCTAATGCTTTATGCCAGTCACCACTTATTACTGATTTTCTTTCAGACACATTTAATTTAACGAATTATAGTACTACCATTATTAAAATCACATTCTATACATTGTATCTCTTAAAATGTCTTTTCTGTCTTTATGTATCCAATCACCGACATATTCATGTCAGGTGGCTGTCGACGTTTGGTCAGTTTGGTCAAATTATTTTAGAGGCCTTCTAGATAACAGGTTGTCAAGAATGGTCTTAAGGGCTCACCCCAGGACCCACATTAGTGACCTATCTTCTGCCCTTAAAGTTGAAATTCAAAGAAAATCACAAATATGCCAACTAATGTATCACTAGAAACTGGTAAGCTAACAGATGGCCATCGCACATGTTTTAGGTCAACTACATATCGGGTGATTTATAACAATACAAATACAACCACCTCCATAGTATCTGGGATATACGAGAGATTCGCCAGAAAAATAACGATGTTTTAATGACGTCACATAATGGACCAATACTGCCCAAGCAGACGACATCCCATAGAGAATGAACATAATTGCAAAGCTATTAATAGTCAAATTATAACGAGTTTAGTGTATATAAATGTGATGGCATTTTTTTCAAACCATTCAAAAGGAGATATGAAACCGATTCTGATAACTAAAATCTTTTGTATGTAAATACACAGGATAGGGGTTAATTAACAATCAAAGAAACCAGACTTTCAAATTAAAAAAACCCCGGAATGATATTAAGGACGGCATTTGTTCCCTCTTGAAACGCCGAACATACCGCGGTGTGTGCAGCTGAATATACAATGGCGTCTTATTTTGTTTACAGGCGACAGATTCCTTTATTTTTGTATCGCTGCATTTGTCATCAAAATAAAACCATGCGCAGGGTTTAAAGTGAGGCAATAGCTTATACATTTAGCCTGACGGTACGTAGTGAAGTAAGAGAAAGAACTCAAAAGAAGACGAAAAAACAGGCACTGAAAATGTGTGAGATGTCATTGGACATCGTCTGCTTGTGCAAATCATTTCCATCCTGTGATCTCATCCATCTCAGCAGCGTTCGAAGAGCTCTTCAGGTGCTATATTGGGCTGTATTTAAGCGTTTTATCATTTGTAATAATCATTACTTCGAATGTTTCCAAGCATTGAATTTTGATAACCTTGTCGAATCAAAGTTTCAACTTTGCAATAATGAAAATAAAGTTAGTTTTTAAAATCAATGAATATCTACTTTAAGTGGAAAGATCTCTCTTCTAGATGGCACCTTCACAGGATGTGTGAAGTATTCAAATGTGTCAATAACATGGCCCCCTTTACCTTAATCTGTGAACGGTTTCTAAAGCCTCTTTATAATGTACGAAGAAGATCAAATGCGGCATTTCAAGTAGCAAGTGCTCCTTTAGTAAATAATAGTTATAAGCGTACTTTCAACTATATACATGTAAGAACTATAGGAAATGGAACGACCTCAAAACAGAACAAAGACAGACTATGGCCTTAGCATCTTACAGGGCCTCCTCTAGAAAGAAAAAAATGCTGCCCTCTTCAGTTTGCACCCGTCTTTCGACTTGCCTTTAGTTTTTGCCTTGTATTTTATATATATGTTTTTGTTTTTGCTTACTGTATTATTGTTTAATGTGATTTTTACATCCACTTTGTTATCCATAAGTTATTTTTTCCTTCGGAGTCTGTTTTTCATGAATTATTCTCATCCTGCCTTTTATTTGTCCTATACGTATACCCCCTCAATAACTTCCCGCCGTTTTTCTTTCACTTTTTAGTTAACGTTCTCTCCCATTCGCCCTCTCTTCTTTCACTTTTCCTCTTTTTCTTTCGTTGTATTCATTTTAAATATCCTACCTTCTGTATACATTTCTGTCAGTTTCTCTCCCTCTTTCACTTTTTAAGAAAAGTCATTTGAATGTCACTTTCTCACATATATATATGTATAATGAGTGATTTAATTTGTTGTAATTCTACAGTGAGTTTTACATTACGAGTGTCTATTTGCATATTTTGTAAAATATTTTTGTATATATTGTTTTTATTGTTTTTAATCAGAGCCTTCAAAGACAGCATCTTTTTTTTAACTGAAGAGGCAACCCTGTTTAAATAAAACTGAAATGAATAAATAAATACAAATACCATTACAGGTTAAAATGTCAAGATTAAAACATATCAGAGGTAAAATCCAATTTGTTTCCCTCTTCCACAGGGTTCCTTTATTATACAATATCAAACTTGAAAATATACAACATGCAATCTTGTAAAATTTCATAGTGACGTCTCTTTGCCGAACTAAAATACAAGAATAGCTTATACAAAGGCAAAAACAAAAAATCCAATCATATATCGCGTTCTATTCCATGACATATTAAGAGTAATTTAACACATATCCAATATACCAGTAGACCAATGGATCGACGGTAGGGACTTTTAGATTTGCACGACAAGAACGTGGACTGCTAGGTGTAACATCATTTTATGGCCATGTGACGTCCTTTTACGGCACTGCCAGGCACTGCCAGTGCATAAAAAAAATGTCAGGATGTCACACCTAGCAGTCTACTTTCTCGTCGTGCAAATCTAAAAGTCCCTAATGTCTCTCTCGTGAACCCTCAGAATGATCGCGAGAGATCAAGAGTAACGACGAGCTACAAAAGCTAGAAGTTGTTTTAATCACAATATATCAGTTTTATATCAATTTCCTGTATTCACTTTAGCTCGCCAGATCGATTACCATAGAAGAAAGGTACACTATGGAAAATAAATATCCAATGTCAATTTCGTATTCAATTTCGAATAGCCGTGAGTTGGCGCAATTTCAGGAATACGCCTCGGCGTGGTGTCACTACATAACCAGGAAAACATAACTAGAGGAAATTAGTAACCATGCATTAACAGGAATGTAAACCGGATGTGCATTTGATTTTTCTTTCCGATTTTTAGTCCACTTCTTTCTCAATGTCCTTTCCTCTTAACTTTGCTTCATTTTACATTCTGAATAAAAGAGAAAATATATTCCTGCGATAACAACGAAAGATTTAAAGTAACGATATATACATCATGTTATCGTAAGTATTGTTGTGATTTCACCCTAGTGCGGCGAGGCGTCACAATTAACGATACCAGCTGGCTACAGCCTCTTTTATTGGCTGATCGAGGCTGCAATTCTGGCAGAAGCCTGGCGGGGCAATTAATTTTCACTAATTAGCCCAGCCGGCTTGCGCCAGGCTGGGCTCTGAGTTTAACCCCGGAATTTGTAATCGGCCCATCCTCCCCCCCGCCTGTCGGCATGCTCCATAATTTGCTCAGCCAGCTGCCGCCAAACATAGGTTGTTAAAGTTGCAACTTTAAAGTTTGCAGCCGGCGGCCGCCGTACAGAAATGCTTAAAGTTGTAGCTGGCGGTAGCCAGACGGAGATGCTTGAAGTTGCAACTTGTTGCAGCGTACTGAGCTTTCCCTAAAAAATGGCGCTCATTTTCCGATTGTGACGGCATTTAAAGCTACTCTCTAAAAAAAAAGTGATTTTTCACTCTATTTTCACTTTCTTGGGAGTGACGTCCGTGATCACATGAGAAAAGATTGATTATCTCTCTGTATCTCTCCATCTTCACTCTCTGTCTCCTCTCTCTCCCTCTTCGTCTCTGTCTCTGCCTCTCACTCTCTGTCTCGCTCGCTTTCTCAGGGCCATTCTCCATCTCTGTTAACGTTTTCCTTTCTGCTTTTTGCTGCGGCGCTACAAGGAGACCAAGTGGTGATGATAATGATGAAGATGATGAACCGCATCTACACGGCACAGCAACATTAATTCCCGAGAATGTTAACTGCACACACTATGCAGGAACAGACTTTATTGTTTTATGCTGAAAAAAACAAACCAAACAAACAAACACTGCAAGTGCTATCTGTATGAAAAACGCATATCGTATTTGAATGGTTATGAAATAAATAAAAGCTAAGAATTGATCTTTAGATACAGGAATTTCAGAGCTTGCACGGCTTTCTAAAAGTGTCAAAAGAAAGTCTATACTTACAGACTGGACTTCTCACCCTCTCTGTCATGCCTTTTCTTCCCTTAATTCTCTTTGTTGCTATTTGCCATTTTATCGTATTGCCAATGCCAAACTGGTGTCAAGCGAACATGTCATAACTTATGTCTTATTCATGGTGCGGTAAAGCTGTGGTCACAACCCAAAAAGGTAGCCTGCTCGGCGGCCGGGCGGCGAAATTTTAGCCAATTTCGCCCGGGCAAAGCTTGTTTTTAGGGCATCGCTCGGTCGCTGCTGACAGTGGCGGATCCAGGGGGGGGGCCCGGGGGGCCCGGGCCCCCCCCCCTTGAGAAAAAATCATGTAAAATCACGTGATTTTTACCTTTTTTGGGGGTTGGGCCCCCCCCCCCTGGCGCTCAAGGGGGGGGTGCAAATTGAAAAATTTTCGAGGACCAAAAAAAAAAAAAAAAAAATGTGCTCACTACCCCCCCCCCCCCCCCCCCCCCCCCCCCCCCCACTGAGCGACTTTTCGGTCGGCGCGATTTTCAAATTTTCGGGAGCAAAAAAAAAAAAAAAAAAAAAAAATTGTGCTCACTACCCCCCCCCCCCCCCCCCCCCCCCCCCCCCCCCCCCCCCCACTGAGCGACTTTTCGGCCGGCGCGATTTTCCAATTTTCGGGAGCAAACAAAAATGAAGAAAGTTGGGCCCCCTCCCCTAAGAAATCCTGGATCCGCGCCTGGCTGCTGAAGAGGGTCATCAATCGGTCACTGCCGGAGCGCCGGTCGGAGAAGCTCCCCGATATCGCCCAGTTTTGACCTAAAAATCGACCGGAGACCAACGGCGGGCACCGCCCATGCATCGCTGAGGCTCTACAGCCTGCTCGACTTCTTCAAAAATCGTTGGGCGATGCCTATAACCAGCGGCGACCGAGCAGGCTACTAATCGGTCGGTCGCGGTTCTGAGTTGTGACCCTAGCTTAAGGTATAGCGTTGGCGTATGATTCTTATAATAATGCTTGGTCAATGAACAGTGCAATGTTTGTATTCTACCAGACCGTCGAATGAATATGTAATAATCCACTAGGCTGCTTTAAAAAAAAAATCCTCATGACACATCTCTATCTATATTTATCCACACATTTCAGAAATCATATACGTATTGATTACATTTTGTGAGTATTAAACATTAACAAATCAAGATTTTACTTTTATCTTGATATCGAGGATTTAGTTATTTCTTACCATCCGCTGTATATTCCTGTCGCTCCTTTGTAACTCTTCTTTTTTCCCTCTCTTTTTCTCTGTTTTATCCTTCTCTCTCTCTTTCTCTATTTCTCTTTCTTTATCTCTCTGTCTCCTTCTTTCACTATCTCTTTCTCTATCTCTCTCTCTTATCTATCCATCTCAAGCTCTGTCAACACTCACGTCTTTTCTTCTCTCTTCATGTCTCTTTCTAAAAAAAAATCTCTTTTCATCGCCTTTTGTTTCTCCTCGCTCTCCCTCTCCCCTTCATCCTTGTTGTATATTCACTTTTCCCTTTATCGTCATATTTTACCTTATTCAGTTCAACATGTCTCATTGATTTTAATGCCTATTTCTTGTCCTTTCTATGCGGGTTGCTTTTATTCTATTCCTGATACTTCAATAATGCATTTTTATTGTCAATGTCCATCTTGAAATGTCCATCTTGTAAACTTTCGCAATTCTGCCTTGCTGCCGCGAGTAAACCATTTTGAATGAATGAATGAATGAGAAAAAGGCCCATTATGAAATTGGAAATGGATTCGAAATTGCGATATTAAGAAAGGGTTCATAATTATGTCCGAATCAAAATGTAAAAAGTTCATGATTTTTACGGTCCATAATTTCGAAAACCAAATAGACCGGACTATTTATTATTGATAGTTTGTCTCCCTTCCTTATGACACGTTTTGTAATCTTGATACAGTTCATCTTCTCTTTCTTTAAAAATGAAGTTTCTTTTCTAATCGCTTTTTAAAAGACTTTTTGAATTTGGCCGCTTTTTAAAGACTTAGAATTAAGACGTGCGCTGGCCAGACAATTATTGATATTGCTATCTTTCCTTCTAAAACACGCACTTGTATTCTCGACATAGCCTCTGTTTTCTTGTTCTTTTTAATAGAGCTATAGAATTTCGCTTTTTACTCAATATATTTACAGAAAATCATTTAATAAAAAGCTATATGACAATAGATGCTTTATCGTCTTGCTTGCCGTTGACATGTTTGTTTTTATTATCTATTCAGTCCCCAAATAACTGATAGAGATGTACGTTAGATTTACATTTTCTAAATTCTTCGAAAAACAAAGTACCCCTGATTTCTTTCAATCGCAACTTATCAGAACTTGAAAACATGACGGCGGCATATTATAATATAATATAAATACTGTCTGTCTCGCCTTGACTTGACAAAGATAATATTATCTCCCTCACCTCGACTTGACAAAGATAATATTTTGGCAGGCATATTTAAAAACAGTTCATTTTGGCCAATCAGATGGCATGATTAGGAAAGATTCTTAAAGTAAGGTATATAATAGGATTGATATCATTGAAGCATAAAAAAAAAAAAAAAAAGATATGATTTGTATATTATAAACAATAGGCGAGCCAGTAATTTAAAAATGCAAATCTTATGTTGTTACCAAAATTATTTTTTTGAATATAAAAATACAAGGCATCTAATCCATTTACATGCAGGATGCATCTACATGAAGTGAGCCCACATATATCCACGGTACGACTGGTCTCTTTATTGATGAAGGCATATCAGAAAAGAATGACATATTTGTCTCTAGTGACTGGTTGTTGTTGTTGTTGTTGGGTTTATAAGGCTGTCCAATCTGAACAGATTATTTCCGCCAGGCTATACTGTTTTTTCGAGTTATTTATCAGTGATGATAAGATGGCGCTGTTTCTTTTGCTCTGACAAATTAGATTCTAGTTAATAAAGGTATCGTTTGGCCGGGTGTGGCGGTGTACCAGGCCGCGGGTAGCTGTTTCAATTAGGCCGGCGGCGGCCAGACGACCTCATTTAGACGAGGCTCGGCTTCCATGCGAGAGGCTGCAGTTTGAGGGCATATCACTGTCCTCCAGCCGGCTGAGCTCATTATTTCTAGCTTTTTCCGAGGCTCGGCTTCCATTCGATAGGCGGCAGCTGGCGCATGCTGTTGGGATGCCGCTTGTCTGCCGCCAGCGGTAGTCGGCTGAGCTAATTAAAAAAATGCAGCCAGACGCATAAGTGCAGTTAGCCGCCGCCAGCTGGTATATTTATTTTTGACGCCTCGCCTTTAAATAAATCAAAGTAAACATATTGCAATTCTAAAATACTTCTATTTTGCACTGTCATAATTACGTTTTACGTTATCTGAACATGATTATACAATATGCTATTGTTAAAGTAATTTTTTTGAAACTATTTGCGATCGTGTTATTCGTGTTCGGAGTAAATTATTAAATTTCGGGGTACATTATTGATTTGTGTAGGATCATATCGAGCATATCCATAACTTTTCGGAGTACATCCATATGCTCAGAGTAGATTGATATGTTTCGGAGTATATGGGTATATTATGTTTCATTAAACTGATACGATTCGGTGTATACACGTAATTATATGTTGTTGTACATTCAAGAGTCAATGATTGTCTTTATGTTTTTTGTTTATGTACGCAAATGCCTTATATGCCCACATGACTGTATGGAAATCACATAAGATGAAGGGAAATTTACAAACCTTTAATAACTGTCAAATGAATAACAATTTCTTAACTTTAAACTTTTTGAGGGCCTCATATATTTCTTGTGTGGGCAATGAGCTCAGCAAATATGATAACTTGATATTCTTGATATTAATCATCATCTTAATCACCATCAGCAAACATCATTAGCAATCATCATAATCACCATCCTCATCTTCATCATCACTATCATCACCATCATTAGCTTCATTGTCATCATCTCCGTATGCCTGTCAGAATATTAGAATCCTATAAAGTTAAAGAATAATATAGAATGAAAATGTTTGACTTCGTGGTTGTGTTTTGAAACCTTTCATAACTCTAAAGAAACTTAACATCTACCAGTTTAAAAGGACAACCTTCAAATGAGAACAAATATCCTCCGAGCAATATATTTTCATGGTTTAACAAATAAGAAATGTTCTTAGATTTTACTCCCATCATGTTCATCCGATAGCAAACAGCACTGCCAGTTTCTGTGGCAAAAGATACAAAAATGGCTTACAGAACGTCACAGTTTATTCGTTACTCAACATGTCGATCAATACAAACGTAATATCTTCCAATTACGTACTGCATATGACAGGCTGTCAATGCGGGAGCTTCGCCCATTTCTTTGTTCAAAATGTATCTCCTGTCATGCCCGTCTAGCCAAAAAGATCGTAGGCAGATGGAACAAATATTGTCATTGGCCCGAGCCCCCTCCTCTGGGGGAAAAACAGGTAAAAACAGGTAATTGTTATCTTAATTTTGAGACGGGCCCCTCCCCTGGTGCTCAAGGGGGGGGGGGGGGCGCGATCTTCACATTTTAAGGGGCCAACAAAATAGTGCATATCGGAGATCTAGAGGTTTTTGGGGTGGAGCTTAGCAAGTTTGAGGAACAAATATTTCAAAAAACATTTAAAAATCTCATATTACTCCGATTGTCTCATTTTCGCTCGCTGGAACATTGCCAGCACAAACCACTGACCTCTACCTCTTGGACGGATCATCGCCCATTCCCATTCACTATACGTTACGTACTAAAAGGCTGTATTGTCTGACCGTTCATGAATATTCATGTTTTAACTTACCTCGGCAAAATGTTTGCTTTTACTAAATGGAAAAATGACGGTGGGAGGTTGGATGAAATAGACATAATGAACCAAGCAGAAGTGATCTATGATAATTCATGCTTCTTACCCTTCGTGTGCTTGATCTATAATCTAAAAATCGCTTGGCAAACTGAGTCCAAAGTTCGACTTCTTTCACATGTGTATTAAAGGCAATGACGAGCTTGCAACCTATTTTGATCAAATTACGGTGGCTGAACTTTCAAAAGTCAATGGGACATGAGGGTTCTAATGAAAGAGCTAGTGATAACGTAAGTCGGGGTGGATGTGCTTTTTGTTTAAACAAAAAAAGAATTTTTAACGATTTTTGTTTTGGTACAATTCCATAGGGTAACATGTATGGCTGCTGACTCTGACGATAGGGGGCGTTGTGAAATGAGACTAAACGGAGCTATATGTATGAAACAAATTCATAAGTTTAAATATCTAAATATGAGATGTATGCAGGACTGCACACCAGCAGGAATACACTTGTATTTCGATGTCATGGGCCCTTTAAGTAAATAAAATGGTTACTGAAGCGTAACACTCTTCAATAATTAAAAGTTGAGCATATATCTGTTAATTGTGAGTATGTAACACATCAAAGTTGGGCATTGCTTTTATCTAACTACTTTTTCCCACATGTTATAAACTATTACATTACTTAACTATTGTCATAAATTAGAAATATTTGATTTTTGGGTTAACAATATCATATACAAAATTAATTCACATTTTTGGAAACTTTAGTTGTTAAGCTTTAAAGGGATAGTTGAGTTTTGTTGCAGAGGGCGCTACACAACTAATTTTTTTGTGAGATAATGAAAAACTGAGTGTCAAATTTGAAAAAACATACACTTTACATGACAAAATCATCTTTTTAGAAAATCAAAATCGGTTCAAAGACGGCTGAAATATCCATAAATATAACCATTTCTAATATTTGTGTACTTCCACAAATATTAGATAATTTGAACCAGCCGTTGAAAAAAACGAACAAGCGCCTTATACGCTTTATTACAACCAATGCCGGTGTTAGCGTTTGCGTCTTGGTTATAATACGCAAAACCAGCCGGCCCATTTATTGTTATAATTAATTAATTAACAGTCACTGTATCTTTTTTAAAGTAGAGCTGAATAGGTATGATCGTATTGGCTAAATTTCACACATATTGGGGTCTTAAATTACCTTCATAGCAATTGTAGGTCCTTAAAGGGCACTAGAAATGTCATTAATAATAATAAAAGAAATAATCATGCACTTTGAAGGCATTTGCGGTTTGAAACAAGAACTCAATATATTTGTTTTTACAATTAATTCACGTTTTTTTTATAATCACACTAAAAATGAAATATAACTTTGATACTGCTAACGGATCGCTTTTCATCAGCTTTGATGGCAACAAAAGATCTTGCAACTTATTCCAAGTCGGTCTTTCATTGATTGAAAGTGTATTTTAAATTGCGATATCTAGTTATAAAAGTGATTTTTTGCTTTAAGTTGATTTTTTTAAATATTGTATAGCATCGATGGAACCCCTAGCAAAGAAATATATTTGTTGGTGAGTGGTACAGTTTAAGGCACTCTTTACAAATGTAATATTGCTTAGCCAAATAATAGATCAATTGGTCGGAGAGTGGCATTGGTTTTCATAAAATTCCTTAAAATAGGCCACTTAATCATTAACCAATTAAAAACAAAGATCATATGAAAAAGTTTTTATTTTAAATTTCAGAATAAGAAATTTATCTTGAGGTTGCCATTCTAGTCAAGCCTTTCTTATGTTGGTGGTCTCTTTGCACTTTTCCGCAGATAGTTAGAATAATATAGGATTTCCCAGCCAAATTCGCGAGTTTGTCATTCAAATTAATTTGTCTTGCGTTCAAATTCGATGGTTTTAGTGCAGTCAGGTATATCTCGGGTTTTTATTCCCTTTTCTAGTTTTCAAATCTATGGAATTTTCGTTAGAATCTACGTATGTTTCATTCAAATTAATGAACAATGTGCTTTTCTTTCGCTACTCGGTCATTCGATTTGGCGCAACATGATTTTCTGACAGCGCGACGGTGTACTTCTAGCATTCTAATTCATTTGTAGCATTTAAATTAGCACTTTGTGCACTTAAATTGATGCTCAATATACATTTCTCGATTATTACACACTTTTTATAGCTCATTCTTTTTCTTTCAAGATTGTTTTTTCATGTGTATTTCATCATATTTCATATTCTTGCATTTATACACTTATACTTTTTAGATTTATCTGATATTCATCAGCATTAAAGTTTGATTGTTAAGAAGAAGAAAAAAACGACTTGCATCTACGGACCTGATGGTCTCAGTATATTTGTAAATGTTCATGTAAGGAAGTTGTTTGTCTTATGTTTCATCATAAATTTATCATAATTTCATTATGGAAGAAGGGTACAATATTGTGATTGGGGTAGGGACTAGAGTCAACAATTTGAACATGATTCATTATTTAGCCATGTCTTTAGCCATCGATCTGCTCGCGGGCAAGTAAACTATGAAACTCTAAAAGAAAAACAGAGGGGTGTGCTGGGTATAAGAGATGATGTGAATTACTTTTGTAAAATTCCGAGTCTGTAGTAAAAAGGGGCGATTGAGGGTACCCCCACCTTTCCCGGGTATATGAACATGTCCGTGCAGAAATGCCATATCCCTTGATTTCGCCCCTTCTTTACTTTATGTCTGACTACACCCATCTGCATTGTCCTGAAATAAATAAATGGAATAACAGCTTAGACCCCAATGGCAAATCATGCATTTTAACTGCATTATTTAAAAACTGTAAAAGTTTGTTGCGATTCTCCCCCCTAACATTCTAAACTTGAATACAAATATTACGAATACGAATGACATGTGTTAATTTGAATGATAAAAATTACGCTTCGACAAGTGAATATTAATTTGAATGCTAGTTGAGCAGTTTCTAAATTGAATGACAGATCTATGAATGACAAATCTTAAATTAAATACAATAACTGGAAAATTGAATGATAATTGGCATGGCAAAGCCGATCTGCGCTAACTTAAACGCAAAGTAAATGAATTCGAATGACAAACACGCGAATTTGGCCGGGAAATCCTATACTTCAAAATCATAATACTATATAGGATTTCCCGGCCAAATTCGCGTGTTTGTCATTCGAATTCATTTACTTTGCATTTAAGTTAGCGCAGATCGGCTTTGCCATGCCAATTATCATTCAATTTTCCAGTTTTTGTATTTAATTTAGGATTTTGGTCGAAGGGTTTCATAGATCTGTCATTCAATTTAGAAACTGCTCAACTAGCATTCAAATTAATATTCACTTGTCGAAGCGTAATTTTTATCATTCAAATTAACACATGTCATTCGTATTCGTAATATTTGTATTCAAGTTTAGAATGTTAGGGGGAAGAATTGCAACAAACTTTTATAGTTTGTAAATAATGAAGTTAAAATGCACGATTTGCCATTGGGGTCTAAGCTGTTATTTCATTTATTTATTTTCAGGACAATGCAGATGGGTGTAGTCAGACATAAAGTAAAGAAGGGGCGAAATCAAGGGATATGGCATTTCGGCACGTACATGTTCATATACCCGGGAAAGGTGGGGGTACCCTCAATCGCCCCTATTTACTACAGACTTGGAATTTTAGAAAATTAATTCACATCGTCTCTTATACCCAGCACACCCAGGCCTGAGCACACCCCTCTGTTTTTCTTAAAGAGTTTCATAGTTTACTTGCCCGCCAGCAGATCGATGGCTAAAGACATGTTTAAATTGTTGACTCTAGTCCCTACCCCAGTCACAATATTGTACCCTTCTTCCATAATGAAATTATGTGAAATTATGATAAATTTATGATGAAACAATCATAAGACAAACAACTTCCTTACATGAACATTTACAAATATACTGAGACCATCAGGTCCGTAAATGCAAGTCGTTTTTTTCTTCTTAACAATCAAACTTAAATGCTGATGAATATCAGATAAATCTAATAAGTATGAATAAATGCAAGAAAATGAAATATGATGAAATACACATGAAAAAAACAATCTTGAAAGAAAAAGAATGAGCTATAAAAAGTGTGTAATAAACGAGAAATGTATATTGACCATAAATTTTTGTGCATAAAGTGCTAATTTGAATGCTACAAATGAATTAGAATGCTAAAAGTACACCGTCGTGTTGTAAGAAAATCGTGTTGCGCCAAATCGAATGACCAAATAGCGAAAGAAGCACATTGTTCATTAATTTGAATAAAACATACGTAGATTCTAACGAAAATTCCATAGATTTGAAAACTAGAAAAGGGAATATAAACCCGAGATACACCTGACTGCACTAAAACCGTCGAATTTGAACGCAAGACAAATTAATTTGAATGACAAACTCGCGAATTTGGCCGGGAAATCCTATATTATAGACACAGCACCGGACTAATGTCCTTTTGCAAGGCATTAATCTATATTTGCTACTATATACCCAGGAGAGAAATCGGGACCTGGTAGGATGACGAAAACGTTTGTGTCTGAATTTTATTAGTAAACTTCATTCATATACATGAACATTTTGTTTCACAAAACATTGTTTGTAAATGCCATATGCCCTTATGGTAACCATATTGTAGGAACTCACTTCGGGGAGTGGAGATGGTGCATATTGTGTACGAATGCTGCCGATGACCGGGGTAATAATATTTGTAAAGCGCTTAGAGACAGTAAGTCGTATTAAGCGTACATAAAACCAGATTATTATATAAATACTAAGTTAGTTATAACATGTAAATCACATTTTCACATGATTTTTTTTTTTATGTTTCCATATTTATATTATACCTTATGTTTATGAGTTTTTTGTTCCTCAAGTTAATATTGTATTTGGAAAAAATGCGAAAAATGAAATAAGATCAAATAAGACTTGCTGTTTAAAATATAAGCATATATCATGAATTGTTTTAAAGATGAATAAGTGTTTGTTTTAAGTTCAATGATTACTATTTCCCTCAAGTTATATGGCTTATATATCGTCTTCATGATTGGCGCAGTTTGTATTGGCATATTACATTTCAATTTGTATGTACTGATTTCATTTGTTCATTTATTTCCATCTCCATAGGTCATAGATCATTACAATATGATACATAAAAAAATAGATGCAATCATACATGCTAACAATATCAAAGAGACCAAATTTACCAGTCGTAAATGAGAAAAGGGGAACTAAAATTAGGCCAAAAGGCCTTGTAAAATAAGTTCCCTGAAAGTAAAGTTTAAAATTATCATTTGGTTTTTTCAACATATTCTGTTACTGATGATATCAATTTCTATAGTTTTATTGTACAGGTAATATATGTAGTTAACCATTTTATTCCTCTATCAAGAAGTTTAAACCAATTATTGCATTATTCGATTTGACATGATAAAGTTTCCTCGGTGGTAGAGGGAGTATTGCATAGTGATAGTAATACAGGTCAGGGCCCCGTCTTATAAAGAGTTGCGATGGATACGAATCAATCGAAAGTCCTTTAATCAAACGCAAGCGTGCAGTCCTGTAACTCTAATGTAAATGGCTGTGATTGATATTTATCGCAACTGTTTATAACAGGGACTTTGTAGAATAGTTTTAGATGTAACCTTCAATATGACGAATTCTCAAGGAACATAAATTCTGACAAGTCAATTTTTCACATACTTCAATAAATTACAGAAATTGATAATTGAATGAATAGTGTAGTTAAATGTATATTTATGTGTGTGTGTATGTGTGTGTAACAAAATGTTATTATCTTTTATTCAAGGTAATAAGCCTGAATACTTTCTCGTGAACTATTTCAAGATTCAAGATTTATTATGTTTTGTAGTCGCAACCTTATACAGCTGAATTGCTACTGAATTTACATATTTAAAAAAACATTTGGAAATTAAAAACCGAGGGAACATTGAACAGGTCAAATTAAAATGCAATGGCTGAAACAAATTGTACAAACATTGGAAATTTAAGATGACAATATCAATTGATCTAGGAATGTGAAACCATGGCAATTTAATTAAAATTGAAACCAGTTGAGAGTAATTTAGGAATTCAAAATCAGGGAATTTGGAATTTTCAATAAAAAGACAATGTCAAACATGACTGCAAATTATTCTCCTTAAATATGTCTAAATTATGAATAATGAAAATTATTGCGCTATTTCAACTACATAATAATTGCACATTGCCTTTGGAAACCTTATCAAGTGTTGTCATTATCACTTGATAAAGACGTAATATAAAAACTGTGGGAATTAAAGCATGAAACGGCCGTTCTTCGTCATTTTTTGAGCGTCATATTATGCCAAAACGTAAATTTAATATCGCAGATATATTAATGTGTGTATATCTATAAATACGAGGGTGCTCAGCTTTAAAATGTCGCCGGCGTCTCTAGAAGTAGGAATGCCACACACACACGCACCCACACCAGTGACCACACACACATCGTTCACTTACCCGGCCGAAATAATAACACTGCAACTAAGAATCTGGAGGAAACCTGCTGAAAGGGAAAGTCCATCATGATATTTAGTTTGTTTGAATAGAAGCAGAAAATGAGAGAAACAGGTCAGTGAAAGCTTGAGCAAAAACCAATTACAATTTATAAAGTCAAGCACTTTTGAACGTGTGATCAATCAAACACAATTTGGCAACGCTATGACGCATCTTGCGAGGTTCCCTCCTATTTGTCATGTACTAAAATACTTAACAAATATATTTTAATTATAATTAATATAGAAAATGATGTTAAGAAAAAAATAATTCATACATTCACCCTATACAAATAATCATTTCAAATATGTTTTTAAACAACCTCTGTATGAAAAGAAATCTATACCGTTATAAATAACTAAGACCATGAAAGTTTATGACGTTTTCTGTCATACAACAGAGCGAATTGGAGAATATACGTCAGAGTGTAGGTCAGGCGCGGATCCAATATTTCGCTCAGTGGGGGGGGGGGGGGGGGGGGGGGGGGGGGGGTAGTGAGCACTAATTTTTTTTTTTTTGCTCCTGAAAATTTGAAAATCGCGCCGGCCGATAATTCGCTCAGTGGAGGGAGGGGGGTGTAGTGAACACTATTTTATTTTTGTTGGCCCTCGAAAATTAAAAAAAATCGCACCCCCCCCCCCCCCCCCCTCTTCAGCGGCAGGGGGGCCCATCTATAAAAAAATATTAAAAAAAGTAAAATTAACGTGTTTTTACACGATTTTTTCCAGGGGGTGAAGCCCGGGCCCCCTGACCCCCACCTCCGGGATCCGCCCCTGGTGTAGCTACAATGTATGTCTCTGAGGAAACTACGATGATAGCTAAATAGAAAGACTTTGAACCCATTAAGTTACAATTCATTTCCCGTATGTTTTATGTTTATGAAATCAGGAACAGGAAGTCACAACCGGTTTGCGCTGAAACCAACTTGAATACGCAAAGGAGTGGGCTCTCATGGGGAATTTCACTTTACCCAATGACAAATGGTGTCAATCACCAGGATAAGCATTACCTTTCATAACCAACAGGACTTATGTAATGCATTTCCCCCCCCCCCCTCCCCAAACGGTAAATGCATTATCTTTAACAGGTCCATGACCCTAATTATTGAAAATTATTTAAACTTAATTCTAGAACATCTTGCAGCTTGGATGATCAGTGATAAATTAATAATTATGATAAAAGTGTATGTTACTCACAACAAAATCAATGCTTTAAATATGTCTAGTTTTACATGTAAAAGTAATGACTATCTCCTAACATAAGATAAGAGCTTAAGATACATAAAGTGTTGATATTGATAACAAAAAACCTTAAAGGGCAAGTCCACTCCGATAATAACTTAACTTCAATAGAAGCAGAAAATCAGACATATCAATCAAAACAATAGTTTGAGCAAACTCGGATAACTAATAAGAAAGTTATGAATTTGTATTGACATGAAAACTTTGAAAATCATAAGACAATTGGCAACTCACTCATGAGTCTGTGACGTCATTGCCTCACTATCCACTCATCATTTTCTTTATATTGATAATATAAGTTTTCCATTCCCACCTAATTTGTTTCATTCCTCACACCAGCATCCAAGCTTTATTGATAGTAATATGTTTTTGTGAGGATGTACTAATAAAGAGTAATTTTTTCTTGTTAAATCAGGAGACAAAAGTCAATTTTGATAAACTATTTACTATAAACTGGTTACCTGTCCGCGCTTGAGTTCAAGATCCTTGTTTTAACCTTTAAGTGCCTGAAAGGATTATCTCCTACTTATTTAACGTAATTACCTAACCTATATGTTCCAAACAGGACCCTCAGATCTTCCCAAAAGTCTCCCCTTACACACTAAGAAAAAATGGTGCAACTATGCACCTTTAGGGGTTCAAACCGATGCAACAATAGCAGCACCTTTAGGGGTTAAATCCTGCACCCTTTTTAAAGGTGCAATCCTGCACCCTTTAAAAGGGTGCCAGATTGAACCTTTTGGGGGAAATGTTAGTACCCTTTATGGTTCAATCCTGCACCTTTAGGGGTGCAGACAGATGCAACAATAGCAGCACCTTTAGGGGTTAAATCCTGCACCCTTTAGGAGGGTGCCAGAATGTACCTTTTAGGAGACATGTTAGTACCCTTAATGGTTCAATCCTGCTCCTTTAGGGGTGCAAACCGATGCAATAGCAGCACCTTAAGGGGTTCAATCCTGCACCCCTTAAAAGGTGCAATCCTGCACCCATCATCAAGGAATACTCGTGACATTTGCTCGTACACATATACATATTAAACATGCATGATATTTCTTGGTTAGTAATCATATAATCAATATATATATTGCTAAAACGTGAATGTAATTGTAACATGATCAGACAAAATAATCTATTGGTTAATGATTGCCGAAGGAAAATACAAATCACAAAATTGATGTGCATTGTCATAATTTGCTTAACAAATCATATGATAAATGTATTTTTATGTGAACACGTGGAAAGTAATCATGAATATGCATGTAATATGCAAACTTTTATTTTGCACCTTTTTGGGTTGTTAGGGTTCATTTTTGTGGGAAGGGTGCAAAATCTTATATTGCACCCTTTTTTGAACCCCTTTTCCTTCAATAGGGTTCATTTTTATGTAAAGGGTGCAAACTCTTATTTTGCACCCTTTTTTGCACCCTTTTTTCTTAGAGTGTACCATTCCACAAATAAATACTAAATTCTACGGGTCTCGCTCTTTTCAGGTTGCATCGGCCGGACTTTGGAATAAATTACCGGAAATTCTATAAAAAAACTGTGATACTGTTGACAAGTTTTAGGCGCGTCTTAAAACATTTCTTTTCGAAAATACTTTCGAATGTTAACGAGAGGAAGTATGTTGAGCATATCTCACTCTTCTTATGTTACTCTATACATATTTCCTTCTTACTCTTTCTTACAGCGCATAGAGACATGATGTGATTTTAATCCTGTCCATTTGAATATTGAGCCCAAGACAGCTTCGAAAAACAATTTCATTAAAATCAAGATTAATCATATACAGTATATAAGGTATATAAACATACAGAAGGTAATGTTAACCTGGTTATCTCGAAAATGTTTGTACCCCATGTATAACTTACTGTGATTCAAATTTCCATTATCATATTTAAGAAATACAATATTTTGTAATAACTGAAACGTGGCGAATAATTTTATTCCGGGTATGGGGTTTCTAACAACTACTAAACAGTCACTGAAACTCTCGAAGTAATATATATTGAAAAATTGTTAGTATTAAATATGTAAACAAATACCTTGGTGAGAAAAGGAGATGCATTACCTCCTCACTGGTTTATGCGATCAATTGAACAAGCCAATATTCCATTGAGGCAAATTAGGCCTGCAATATGAAAAATTCCATCTTTTTCTTCTGATGGCTTATAATAATGATAATAATAAAAACGTTACTTATAAAGCGCTTACCACCGAAGTCTCTAAGCGCTATACACACAAAATAGACTGATATACAATTACATCTTATACAAAACTAAAAATGCAAATAAACATACAAATTACGATACATATGGAATACACGTCAAAGTGAACAGAGTTAATTAATCATCGAACGCAATTTTGAATAAATGTGTCTTGAGACTAGTTTTGAATAGGTTAACAGTTTGACAGTTTTTTACATTTAAAGGTAATCTGTTCCAAAGTTCAGCAGAAGCTTTGCGAAAGGAGCGATTACCATAAGAAAGAGTTGACACAGAAGTAGATACGAGGTTATACAATAAATCTCTTCTCGTAAAAAAAAAGCTTGTCTCCGTTACACGCTACAAGGTGACCAGATGGAGTTACGAGGCATGGGTTAGCCAAGTAGCATCTGTCTGATTTCTCGTACTCAACGATCCTCCTTGCCTGTATGATTCCATCACTTGACACCTGATCAACTGCGTAGATATTACGCTCTTTATCCCAGTATGTGTTATAGAGTGTGTCTGTCAGTTTGTCAACATGACACCGTAACGCACACCACTCATCACGTTGTATGACAACCTTCTTTTCTCCTGATCGTGAGATGAGAGTGAATTCCTTATCACCTGTCTTCACAACGATATGACCTGATGACAAGGCTTGTATCCCACCCATTACCACCTTGCCCTGCATCGTAATATTGTTTACTATCATACCATCATTAGGGTCAATGACGTAGATATTAGACCGAATGTACTGAGTAGCGAGGATCATCCCATCCCTATCAACTTCAACGTACACGCTAGTAGAGTTATTCCTCGGTATGGTGATGTCTCTAATCACCTTCCACTGTCTGTCGTAGAGAGTGATGCATCCATCCAAGCTGCCAAACGTGGAGTCTCGTCCCCCCTTACCACAGACTATTACGTTGCTGTCTATGGGGACGCATGATGTAATGCTCACCTTACTATCTCCTACAATGACTTTCTGTGTGTGTTCAGTGCTGATATTGTTAACGTACGTGGCATTGGTATCTACGTCCCGCAGACATATCTCATCTTGACTGGTCGAACCACACACCCACGGCTTATTAACAATCGTTGGAATGTGTGTTGACTTGACAAGCTTCCATTTACCGATATAGCCATCAATTCTCCCGTAGTGTTCTCCACCTACTTCACCCTCGAGAAACTTCACTTTCTGAACTTGACGCTGCATATGGTCAAGACAGTCGCTAACATATTGATGAACAATCAAACTTACATTGTTATCTAGGGATGCAAGTACTTGAGGAGCTTCTTTCACTAATGTTTTGTCATCTTGTTTGATTCGTTTGATCCTGGCATCAATATCATTCATAGTGTTGATTGCATGCTGATTCTTACTTATAAGATCTGTTATCTTTTCAGCAATCAATTTGCTGATTGCTTTTATCTTTGATTCGACCTTTGCTTGGCTTTCTTTGATGATTAGTTGTCGCTGTTTTGCTTTTTCGTTACATGATTTGATCCGTTTTTCTCTCGTGATGTTGATCTCTAGTATTTCTTCATTCGCCTCCTCGTTTATCAAACAAATTTTATCCCGTGTCTGGTCTTTCACGCTCTTCATTTTACTCTCGAACGTAGCGTTCGCCGCACAATCGATTGACTGAAGATGGTTTCTTGCATCAGCTGTACAAGTTCGTATTTTAGAGTCAAGATCTTGTAAGTGTGGATTCGATTCCTCTATTTCAAGCCGTTTGTCATCCAGTTTCGAAAACAGCTCCAATATGACATCTCCAATATTGTCAAGGTTACATGGGTTCTGGTGATCTTTGATAGCACATCTGTCACAGACAGGTAATTCATGTTCTTTACAGTAAAAAGCGATTGGCTCACCGTGTATATCACATGACCATGTCATATCATGACCTTTTCTAGTGCGTAGGTTGACCTTTTCATCTCTCTCTGCTGGAAACTCGGACGCCATGATGAGGAGCAAATTGTAGCAAGTAACCTGCATCGTTAACAATGATACAAATAAAGTTAGAGCTACGAATTTAGGAGAAGATACACTGTTAGAAAAAAATTAAACAAGTTGTTTACAATTTTAAACAACCCCGAGTTAACCGGTGAATCGCTCAACGTTGTTTAAAAATTAAACAAATTAAGGTTGTTTACATTTTGAACACTTAGTTGTTAAAAAATTAGGAAACCTTTTAAACAACAGTTGTTTAGTAATAAAATTGCACAACTCGGTTGTTTAAAGCAAGTTGTTTAAATTTTAAACAATAATGTTTAAATTACTAAGCAACTGTTGTTTATTCAGTATTACTGCACAACTGGGTTGTTTAAAAGGAGTTGCTTAAATTTTAAACAGAACTGTTTAATGGTTATTATCTGGTTGTTTGAATTTGTGAAATGACCTACTGGAACCACTCCTGCAATAATCACAACGATGTATACACTGTAACATGCAGAGCTTGTTGCCAATTTACTTCAACATTTGTTCATCATATTCATGGCAGTGACAGACAACATTATTATTTGTCTCTATAACTTCACCTAAACCCCATCGGCGAAGCCGAGAAGAACCAAGTCGTCGCCTTGCCCCGTATTCCGCCATTTTCGTCTGCACTGCACTGCACTAGCGCTTGCAGTGCACACTAGCACTGCATTCTGCATGCATGTATTATGTACGTACTTTGTGCATATCGCATGTGTGTGCGCAAATTGCAATCGCGTATCGAGAAAATATCAACGACGCCCCCGGGACTTTTTAAACAACTCTGTTTAATTAAATATTTTTGTCTTTTAATACATAGTTGTTTAAGTCAATCGAGCACTGATTTTTCGATTTTGAACAACGTTGTTTACTTTTTTTAACAACATTCTTTTAAACAGTGATATTTTAAACACCGTTCTAATAGTGTATGATAGAGAAGCGGATCAGAAGAAAAAAAGAGTCAAACACATAAAGGAGGATGGAGGGAAAATAAGTGGGGATGTAGAAACATAACCTTTAATACAATATTAAGCATTTCACACACAATTTATTTGACTTCAATTATTATTTTAAATACTGTTTTGCTTCTATTCTGATTGCTTGTCGCTACATGACTGATATATTCATACTGAATCAGGCAAATATGAATAATGTCATGTCTTATACACTTTGATCATTGCATTCGTATTGTAGCGCGACCTTATTAAACTCGTCATGTATTAGAAATAAGACAATGGGAGAGAAAAGTATTACTTATCTAACTTCTTTTGTTTCTAAATTTGTGTCATAATAATTACAAATAATATTTATAATCATGAATGAAAGATATTACTTACTAACAATCTACTGCATTATTCCGTTGCGACGATGACTTCTCCACTATTAAACAACGAATTGGTATCACAGTGTACAGTTTGAATGTATAACAATAAATGGAAAGTGAAAGGAAGCGGTTCGTGAAATATCCGGCATTCACCAGTTATACAGTAGGCCTATATGATCTACTCATTGGAAAACATAGTCCACAGTTCAAAGTTCAAAGCGCTGTGTTTAAGTATTGTTATGTACGGTGGTTAGTGAATAAAATCTTCAAGACAAGATGACATAAAGCGCTCTTAGCCCAGCGAATGTCACGTTAAATTTCACAAATACATTGTCTTGATATAGTATTTTGTAAACGAGAAATTGTCTCTTTCTCCCCCCCCCCCTTTCTCCTTCCCTCTCTCTCGCTCTCTCTCTCTCTCTCTCTCTTTCTCTCTCTCTCTATCTCCCTCTCTCTCTCACACACACACATTCTTTCTCTCCGCGCCTCTTTATGTCTATGTCACCCTGTCTCTAAGTCTGTCGTTTATGCTATACAACTTGCTTCCTCTCACTTAAAACATAGACACGCCACAAAGGACAAATATTGAAGAAAACTAACACTAACTTTTATTCTTAACTCATCGAGCTGTTAGTAAATAAAGACATAAACAATCAATATTTAATTTACCAGTACTTGCCAGATGTACATCAATACAAAACTAGGTTTATGTATTCATTATAGCTTTTTTGCTTCAAATACGTAAACATTAACCATTGTATTTTAATACTGTCCATGGCTAAACTGAAAGATAAAGTCATTTTATAGTTGACATTTATAACTGAATAATCAGGTTTTATGTTCAGTAAAATTGTGCAAGTTTTATTTACAGGCACAATGTTATTCTCATTATTAAAAAGCCCACTTAGTATACTATTTCACAAAATAAGCCAACTGAAAAGTGCATAACAAACTCGACTTTTCCAATGGCTAGCATGATAAGCAGAAAATGAAAAGCAGAAAGAAAATGAATAGATAAACCTACAAGAGTTTACTGTATATGTACAGTGCCATTACGTATGTATGGGATTAGAAATGAGTAAAAATGAATTTACTCTCTGATTTTGGTAAACGTTCCTGAAATCTTCAAAATATTTCCGTGAATAAAGTTCCCTTGTTTTCCAATCTATTTGACTGAGTCATAACGCTACAATCACATCACGTGATAGTCATGGAGCCTGTCTCGACATTGGAAAGTTATAGGGCTTCGATCCTCTCACTCCCTCTTAAAACCTCGAGCAAAAATTGTTATTTGGTAAAAAGGGATACCCTTACTTTGGCTTTGGATGGGAAACGAAAATCTGTTTTTTTTTTTTTTTTTTGCATCAGGGATTTGTACTTATTAAGCGAAAATATAGGTGAGGTAGCCATGAACAAGGCCAAGAAAAAATATGGGGCTATATGCAATTATTTTCAAATGCACAATAATACCCCTTGATTTTGATTTTAAAAATGCCCCCCCCCCCCCCCCACCAAGACCTGAGTTTAGATAGGCACTGTTTGCATCGATTTTCATGTGAAATGTAACTCTGATGGTAAGGGGAAAGGGAGTTGGTAGTGTAATTAGCTGTGTGCTTGTTAATGGTTGTGTGTGTATGGTTGTGTGGGTCTGTGTAAATGAAATGATATACAAAATAAACAAAAAGGTCTGTATTCTACTAAGTCGGTTAAACCAGACGCTGCATGTAAGATCATGATTTTTTTGTATAGTCACTTAGTCCTCCAAACTTCCTTTGTTAACCCGATTTGAACAAAAGGTTAATCCCAACGTAATGTTTATATTTAGGTAGAATGGTCCACCGTGTTGTGTCGTTATTGTCGATGTTGTTGTTTTTTACTATGGATTATGTGCAAATCAAAAAGTGAAAAAGGATAAACTGACCCAGTGTAATAATGTATGGGAAAGCACGTTTGTCGTTCGATCGTTCGTTTGTTCGCTCGTTTATTTTCAATTTCAGATAATACAAAAAATAAATATATAAATACCATGTAATACATACAAAATAAAGGCATCATGTTCTTATACAAAATATGTTTAAATATCTAAACAACTGTGACTTAATGAATTCATAAATAAGTTAGGTAATATGAGAAGAAAATGATATAAAAAATACAAATAAAGTTTGGCAACATTTATAATCCTTTCCAGCAAAAGAAATACACAACCCCCTGAATAGTAAGGTATATTTATAATAATGAGTCATACCAATATTGATGAAATTTGATCGGTTAAAAAATAAATAAAGGATTGGGACATAACGTCTGTTTTTAAAATTTCTTGAACATTCTCAATTAATTTCGTTTTGTATGATGTCTGAGAGAGAAACTGTTTTAATTATCAGGTTAAGTTAGTTCAGACGCCTGAACAAACGAACAGAAATAGTTTTATAACATGATAAGGTTTTTCGGTAAAACGTAACAAAATAAAATGACATATTTATTTGAATGTATTTACTTATGAATGGGGTAAGTACTTAAAGTAGATATTCATTGATTTTAAAAACTAACTTTATTTTCATTATTGCAAAGTTGAAACTTTGATTCGACAAGGTTATCAAAATTCAATGCTGGGAAACATTCGAAGTTTACCTGGTTTACCTGGTTGCCGCCGTCAGTTGCTGGCGATTGGCGACCACATCTGCACATCTTCTTGTTGTCTTTCTCCATTTGTTTCTATCCTGTGCTAATCTTTTGGCTTCTAAGTATGTGAGACCTGTCCATTCCTTGATGTTATCAAACCACTGCTTTCTCTGTCTGCCTCTCTTTCTTTTTCCTTCTACTTGGCTTTCTATTATTTGTGCTGCTAAGGGGCTCCCACTGCCACGCAGAATGTGTCCAAAGTAACCCATCTTGAGGCGGGCCACTTTTCCAAGGAGATCTCTTTCTGTGTTTAGTTCTTGTAGGACACTGAGATTGGTTCTTTTGTCCTTCCAGCTGATTTTGAGCATTCTCCTCCAGAACCACATTTCTGCTGCCATGATTCGATTTTCATCGGCTTTGAGCAGTGTCCAGCTTTCAGCACCATAAAGTAAAGCACTCCAAACCAGGGTTTTGACCAGTTTTATTTTCAGGCCGGTTGAGATGTTCCTGTCATTCCAAAGTACATGCAGGTCAACCATTCTCTTCTTCGCTATAGCTATTCTGATCTTTATATCAGTGGTACAGCTGGCATCGCTGTTCTTTGTAGATCCAAGATATTTGAAGCTTTCCACATCTTTGACTGTTTCCCCGTCGATCTGGATGCTGCGATCGGTATCTGTGGTTTTACCAGCAACTAGGAGTTTGGTCTTTTTAACATTTAGATGTAAGTTGAGTTTCTTGCCGGCATCGTTTACTGCATGTGTGAGACTTTCAATTCCATCTTTGGAAGATTCAATAAGTGCTGTGTCGTCAGCATATCTGAGATTTGAGATGTTTTTGCCACCAAATTTAATGCCATAGTGCGCAACATCTGCTTCCCTCATCCCACTTTCCGTGTATGTGACGAAGAGGTATGGTGATAAGATGCAGCCCTGTCTTGCACCTTTTCCTATCTCAAACTCTTCAGTGTGTTCACCATCCCAACGGATTTTAGCTCTTTGGTTGACATAGAGAGATTGGATTAAAGTGACGAGGTGTTTAGGGAAGCCCATATCTATGAAGATGGAGAAAAGTTTGTTGTGGCTTACAGAATCAAACGCCTTTGAATAGTCTATGAACATAATAAAAGCTTGTTGATCCATGGCAATCACCTTCTCAAGTAAAACTTGCAAACATACAAGCATGTCCCTGGTCCCTCTGCCTTTTCTGTAGGCAGCCTGGTCTTCTGGTTGTTCTTGTTCTAACTTTTGTTTCATCCTGTTAACAATTATCACGAGTAGGATTTTGCTGGTGTGACTGATAAGGGCAATAGTTCTGTAGTTTGAGCACAGTTTTTTATCTCCAGTTTTAAACAGAACAACAAATTCCTGTATCTTCCATTCATCTGGCCAATGGCAAGAAGTCCAAATGTTTGCACACAATTTGTGGAGAAATTTGATACCATATGGTCCTGTAGCTTTCACCAGTTCGGCTGGTATTCCATCAATTCCTGGTGCCTTCCCTGCTCTGAGCTTCTTCAGTAATGATTATTATAAATTACAAAACGCTTAAATACAGCCTCGGCATAGCACCTGAAGAGCTCTCCGAACGCTGCTGAGATGTGTGAGATCACAGTATGGACATGAGTTGCACAAGCAGACGATGCCCCATGACATTTCACACATTTTCAGTGTCTGTGTTTTCATCTTCTCTTGAGTTCTATCTCTTACTTCACTACCGTCAGGCTAAATGTATAATCTATTGCCTCACTCTAAACCCCGCGCATGGTTTTATTTTGATGACAAATGAAGCGATACAAAAATAAAGGAATTTGTCGCTTGTAAACAAAATAAGACGCCATTGTATAATCAGCTGCACACACCGGGGTATGTTCGGCGTTTCAAGAGGGAACAAATGCCGTCCTTAGTATCATTCCGGGGGGTTTTCGATTTGAAAGTCTGGTTTCTTTGATTGTTAATTAACCCCTATCCTGTGTATTTACAAGCAAAAGATTTTAGTTATCAGAATCGGGTCATATCCCCCTTTGAATGGTTTGACATGCCATTACATATATATAAACTAAACTCATTATAATTTTACAAATAATAGCTTTGCAATTATGTTCATTCTCTATGGGATGTCGTCTGCTTGGGCAGTGTTGGTCCATATAGTGATGTCATTGAAACATCGTTATTTTTCCGGCGAATCTCTCGTATATCCCAGCTGCTAAGGAGGTGGTTGTATTTGTATTTTTATAAATCACCCGATATGTAGTTGACCTATAGCTTGTACGATGGCCATCTGTTAACTTACCAGTTTATCGTTATACATTAGTTGACATATTTGTGATTTTCTTTGAATTTCACCTTTAAGTACCTGTCTTTTAACAAAATTATTTACCTAAATTTTGGGAGTGATTATGAAAAATTGCACCTTCTAATATCACCTTTCCTTAGACGCCTGTACAAAATCTGGTAAACGATTTCTTTTTTCTCAGAAGTACAAAAGTGGATTTAGTTCCTGTTGGAATTAAACTCTTCATATAAAAACATAAATACAATAGAAGAATAATATCAAAGAACAACAACATAAAAAGTAATAATGGCCAGGGCCCCTAAGAAGCAAGACTGCTTGTAATCGGGACACTACATACAAGTACATTATAATAGAAATATAAAGTTAAATGCACACACACATATATAAGCACACACATACACTCATAAACACATGATAGAGCAATGACATAAGAGGAAGGAAAAAATACATGATAAAGAGCTACTAAGAGTGATTGAGATTATTTAAAGATGTAAATAAATGTAACTTGGACAATGATTTGAATTTGGACAGTGTATTGCTATTTCTTATGTCACTACTCAACAAATTCCATTCTTGTACCCCTATTAATCTGATTGAATTACGAACAAAATTAAATTTAATGAAAGGTTTATGTAAATCTTGATGTTGTTTTGTTGAATGAGTATGAATTTTTGAGTTTAGATACGTTCAGCATACTTCCTTTAGTGATCAGTTACCATTGGAAATGGTTTCTTCATCATCACTTAAATGAGGTAAAGTGGAATCTGTCTCAGCGGCCAACCTGCTATAAAAGCCGCTTTTCTACAATGACCATGAACAATGTATATCGTCTCCCTCCAAAAAGAAATGTGTGCTATTAAACCTATCTAGAAACGCCATCTGTCTACAGTGGACATGTTCTCTGTTTCCATGGATGGCCTTTATAAACAGGCTCGACCCTAGAACTTTCCATCATGGTTGTGCAATTACATACATGTATGTCTATCATTAAAACAACATTGCCATACATATCATGATTTCGTCTCTCAGTACCGGCACATACTATTAAGAGCTGACTGTGATTATTTCTTTCGTCTTATTTCTTGTATCACTAATTTTTACTAAGCTACAAAATAATTTTCTGTAGATTCCCGATAAATTGTATACATAGTTTAGATGCACTGAAACTCAACATGATAAATTCTATAAAAATAAATGCACAGGCACACACACACACACAGAACCACACACACAGTCATACACACACGCACACACACGCACACACACACGCACACACACACGCACACTAACACACACACGCACGCACACACACACACTCGTATCTACATTTCATATATTTCAGTAAGTCAATCTCAGTGCCTCCTCTCCTTTTATATTTCTTTAATTCTCTCCCAACATCACTCTCTTTTCGGACACAAGATGAAAATAACTAACAGAGTTCCTCCTGTTTTACATCAATTGGTTTCAGTCAGGACTCATCGGGTCTCGACGTCATAATGATCATAGAATATGATATTGGGAAAACGGATAACAGAAAATGAGACTGAGAGCAACAGCGAGAAGGATAGAGTAAGCGCGCGAGAGAGAGATAAATAGAGAGATTGAGATAAAGAGAAAGAGAAAGAGAGAGAGTGTGAGAGACATAGAGAGAGAGACAGAGAAAGAAAGATAAAGAGAAGAGAAAGCGAGAGAGAGAGAGAGAGAGAGAGAGAGAACATATGATACTCTTCGAAGGAAAGCTATATTTTGGAATTCAGGCTTTGTTCTCAATATCGAATTTTCCGGATTTCTAGGATGATTTGAATCGAGGAATATTACAAAATGAACACATCGTCATATCATTATAATTATGACTGCTTATAGAGCTCCAAATGATGACCGCCCATCTGCACTTTCAGCAGACTTAAAGGTAATACAAAGTTTTGGGAAATTTTGAAAATTGGGTGGATAGTGAATCTTTACAATTTTGATATATTTGGATGCCCCTGTGGATGTATTATAAGCACTGAAAAAATTAACCCCTAAAACACTTTTGTTTTCGAGAAAAGTTGAATATAAAAATTTACCGGTGCTCCCGGTAAATTTTGATAAATTTTAAATAGCGCCTACGGCCGTACAATGGTAGCTGCGACAATGAAAATCTCAGAATATGTCATTGTGATATATAATTTCCAAACGGGAATAGCTAATCGGGCGATTTTAGTCAACTTAGAAACATTGTTTCATAGCTAAATTGATATCTTAACCTTGAGAGGGAGCTATACAACATAAAGAGTTTATTATTTATAATTTCATAACTTTAGACACGTTTTCAACCGGGACAACGATCAATCAATATTGTAGGAACGCATATGCTTCCAATATGTTAATTTGAACCAAATTCATGACCCCATACCAAAACTTTGTAATACCTTTAACAGACACACACCCAAAACAGATACGACGTTGAGGTAACACAGTGTCAATTCAGATCAAGGATCCAAACTGTAGACTAACTTTTATGGGCACAGCCAATGGGAAACTAGCCTTTGAACAAGGCCACCTGTCTGATAGACGCCGAGCGACTAAAAAGATACTAATCGCGAAAGCCCAAGTGAACGACAGAGCGAGAATCACGTGGCGGTCGCGCGTTCACCCTGGGTATCTAGACTCATCTCAGCCGCTTAGCCAGAGTCACGAGGCCTTGTCAAAAGGCTAATGGGAAACTGGTCTATGCTTCACTCAAGGCACGTTGCATGTCGTTTTAGGAACAAGGTGATAGTCTAGATATGCATATTAATCAATCGATCTATCATTTGATTTTAACTACCTATCATGATGTTAAACGTTTTTCTTCTCCTTCTTCTTTTTTCTTCCTCCGAGTACTCCTTCATTATCTTATACCCAATCATCCAATTGCTCGTATAACAATGGAACATAATAATCATAACGCCTATAAAGCACATTACGCACATAAAAGCAAAACTGATATTAGTATCATTTCTCTTTCGTTTGTAAATGCGACATTGTTCAAAGTTGTGATTCCAGTCTGTTTTGACCACGTCAACGCTTATTTTGGTATATAATGTTGAGAGAGACAAATTGGCGGAATTTTCATAACGGATCTCTGAAAGTCCATCGGTTTTCATCCGGGTAAGTGCATGGGCAGCAAGACAGTGTCTGTAGAGAGGTTGGGTGAGAGAGAAAAAAGAGAGAGAGAGAGTTATTTTTTCACTCATTCATTCATTAGTCTTTTTATTACCTAAATTTTCAAGATAAATTGAATTTCACCATGACAAACAAAAACACATTGGTGAATAGAGCCAACAAAAAGAAAAAACTATTCAAGGTTGACTTTGTTCAATATACCATCATTAAATTAGGATGATCATGGGATCATACAGATTTTGTTTTGTTTGCACTAGTGTTGAAACGTTTCTGTTGTAAACAAATATATACATGAAATAATAACAAAACTCAGTCTTCAATATGGAACAAGATTCAAAATGAGAAGTAAATATTGGACTAAGAATCAAGATTAAAAAAGGGATTTTTATGTTCAGAATAAGAGTTAAAATTATTGTCAGGATAAGTGTTAACATTTTTGTCAGGATGGATAAGAGTTGAAATTATGATCAGGATAAGAGTAAACATTATGGTCAGGATTAGAATTTAAATCATGATCTGGAAAAGAGTTATAATTATGGTGATGATGAGATCGAGTTGAAATCATGTTCATAAAAGCAGTTTTGTAGAGTTGTTGTGGTCTGGTGGATAATAAGTAAACGTGGATTAATATCTTGCCAAAGGACGTAGTGCTGGGTTAGTATTCGAACCATCAATCATGTTATTCAAGTCAATTTAGCGAACCACTATTCCATGGCACCTCTACAAACTGGAGCTTACCTTTGTTCGCATTCTTCTCTCACTGTTTTCTTCTTATGAGGTAGATCACGGTAATATCCGTCTGTTGCTTTGGTGACCTTTAATTTGCTGAATGTTACCCTCTTATACAAATCGGTATCCTCGCCGCCCCATCCCCAATACATGTTAGAGTAGCCGTTAATCTCATCCATTTGCACCCCAGTTAATCCCACGACGCCTCCAAAATCTTGCATGTGGGGATTGCTATAAAGAATACAGACAAATGATTGGAAATTAATACTATAGCATTGCAGGATACATAGTAGTCATTGTCTTAATAATATGACAGAAGAGGAGCAATAAACCGTTCAAAAAACGGTTGAATAGACATTCGTATAGTGCGGGGTTACATCATACGGTGCGTATAAAAAAAGGGTAAATTTTTCGAAAATATCCTCCAAAATGTAAATTTAATGATACACATGTATCACAATGATAATATGAAGCGCAAGTATCCAGCACGCAGGGCACTTCGATTTTACCCCGGCTCTACTATCCAGGCTACCTGTAAGAGCTCACATCATTCAGGAAATTCATTCATAAGACTGGTCTCCATTTAACACCTGGGTGGAGAGTGGCAAATTCAGATTAATGCCTTGCCAATGACCATTAGTGCCTTAGCTACGCACTGTAGAATAATCTAATCCTAACAAATACGTCTTGTGACAGACAGTATCTGTTCACAATATCAACATAACAGATAGATGTTAAACACATGTATGACCGATAAATAGATGGCAGTTCTCCGTGTTCTGGATTTTTGTTCCCCTTCATGTTTGACTAAAGGGACTACAGCAACTTAATCCTGTCGTAATTACTTTTAATTTATTTTAATTTGTATAAGTTCTCACTCATATTTGAATTCTTCAAGCTTGGTGGCATAATGTTTAGGGTAGTCATCACAGCCGTAGTAGTTCGTAGAATTAATGGGAACATAGTCGACGTCATGAAACACGTAGCAGTCCCAGATTGTTCCACTCAACTTCGCCATCTGATAGCCTATATTCTTCATTAGACCTCGGTTCATTACTTCAGAGGGCCCCTATATATTCATGATGGCAAAACAAATATTGAAGATTAAACCAGGAAGCTCTAATTAATGGAGATCCCGTCCAAGAGGCCCCTTTGAAGTCATCCGTGGCACCGCGCGTCTTTTGTTTCCCCTACCGTAATCCCCTTAACCCCCCTCCGAAACCGTACAGCTCCCTAGTAACACCAAGTCCTCCCTTTCCACACACAGCCCAGCCCAGCGAGCACGGCGGCTTTTGCTTTGCCGGCCCGTACTTGGGGTGAATAGTGGTGATAACTTGACAACTTCTAGCCCTAAATCAATAAATGCGCAAACATATAACACAATTTTATTTAGTTCTTAAGCAAGATAACCCTTTGGACTACCTTCCTAGCTATGTACAAATTTCGGAAATTTTCGGAAAATGTCAATAATTAGATGAGAAAATCATGATGATGAAAACCTTTCATTCGCTCTAACTCATGATTTCCTTGGTCGATTTCGCTGGTTGACATGGCCATGTCTTCAGTAGAGCTATCCGAGAACGGAACAGGCATTTGATGACTAATAGAAAGTTGCATTGGTCATATTTTGTGAATTCTGCATTTTATATGGTATAGCTAAATATATCTGCACTGAACATGACTTAATTTGTCGGTGCCTCGCATGGCTTCAAAGCTCGATGCTTGCATATTTTTGCAAAAGAGTGAATAGAGAACTTAGGGAAGCAGATGGCGTTGCGTAACATTTCGTACTATTTGGAATGCCAGAGAGGGACTGTGCATTGATATGGACAGCTGTTGATGGAAATGATGGCTGGAGAGGGTTACATTTCTTTTTGTTAAGCCAGGTTAATCTTAAATATTTTTCCCTCGGAAAATTCTTTCGAGACGGTATCTCCATTCATTACAGCTTCCTGATTAAACGTCGTGGCAGCAACGATACACTCTCAAAGGTTATGTAAAAAAAAAAGCATGCAATTTTGTGGGGTAAATTTTTACCCTATATTGGGTACATTTGTCCCATTTTGGGGGTACATTTTCTCTCCATATTGAATTGAATTTTTAGAAGCAAAAGTGGCGTGTTCTCTCTTTACCCAATTTTCGGGAATATTTTACCAAACTCTTATAGTGTACTAATAATTGTAGTTTACATGACGGGAGATTTTGCTGATGGTATTAGAGGATTTTGATATTAAAATTAACAAACTAAACAAAATGTAATACTTAAAAGTCTCTAAAGTCAACAATATTTTGTATTGCTGGATACTACCAAATATATTTAAAGCCATAACTATATATCCAGAGTTGCTACATTTTTGGAGATGCCGTAATTCATCAGCCCCCTTTTACACGTCGATTCAACACTTGTGCTGATAAACAAATAAGAAATACCATTTAATTCTCGCTACCCTAAATAGGTACGAAAATCTCGAAATTCGCGAGACGAGGTAATTTTCACTCTCTCGGGTCGTCACTACAACTTCCGGTATAGAGTCCCATCCCAAGTCACGGCCTTCATCCACCCCCATTTTTCAGGGTTCTTACGCTTGGAATCATGAGCCCAGCACTGTGCAGCCTCACAAAAGAAAACCATCGTCACTGATGTCAAAAGACGCAAAAAACAACGAATGAAATGTTCAAATAAACGTTGAAATATTTGCGAAAAAAAAACAAGACCGAGCAGACGACATATTTGGTGCATACGCTATCGCGCCTAGTAATATAGCGCCTGCACAGGAAGCTGTAATGTCGAAAAGCTATCCCATAATGCAATGCGCGTTTTCAGGATTTTCCCCGGATCTCGGCAGAATCGCTATTTGGGGTAGCGAGAATTGGCTAACGTGATTCAGATATCTGAGTATCTATATGCAGTTATGACACTTATGAGAACATTTTGTTCTCTCTTTGAATGTACCTGTTCTGCGATAAAAATTCCAAACTCCAACTTTTGACTCCGTAAGAAGGGTATTAAGTTCCTCAGAAGGATATTAAGGTTATAGCTCCGATTCCGGTAAGGAATTATCACTGCTACCTGTTGATTAAAACAAAAATTCATATACATCAACAAAAAAATCAAAGTACTATTTTATTAACGCTGATGAAATTTATTGATGAAAATATGAAACTAGAATATAATGTTGGCGCTTCTTAATTTGCCTTTAATGCATTTAGAAAACGAATTAATAAACAGAAAGACGTAAGTACTCTTTCAGGAACTCTTACGGATAGTCATGGCTGGAAATTCCGTATGTGTCTTTCATTTTTTATTCAACGTTTTAAAAGTACATGTAAAATGTATGTTACACGTGTACATGATTAATTGTTAAACTCTAATTCTTTCTGTTTGTTTACAACAACGAAGTGCAGCTATAAAAATCAGGATGATTAAACAAAGAGTCTGGTGAGGTGAAAGGACTAGCTTTTACTGACTATGAAAAATAAACTATATTCGTGTTTCGAGTTGTCAAAAATTAGGCAATCAGGCAAAAATGATCAGGAACAATGAAAATAATAATAGTAATAACAAGTATGCGCTTTAGAGAGCAGAATATAGAAGGCGTAGAAATAGTGCACTAGGACCATAATAACATCCAGTGAAATACTTTTGGATTGTGAACATAGGTCTAATGATGCATCGTAATATTTTGGTAAAATAAACCCTTCTTCTATGTCCGAAGTAGGCCGAAAGGCAATTTGAGAAAGAAACCCTCTATTGTCCCAAGATTGTTTGAAGTCTATACCTCTGTACAGCTAAACCTTGAATTAATGACAGTACCTTCATGGTCATATTCCTTTGGAAGTAACTTCCTTTCAGTTTTATGGGTTTTTCACAGATTAATAACGGTGAGTATATACATTTAAAGCTGGTTCACAGAACTACTACGAATTAATAATATTAAACAAATAATATTAAACACTGTCTATATTAGCTACGTTTTGGACGACTCGTCTGACTTGATGCCATTGATGGATTTACTCAAACGCAGACTTTTCATATAATATCTCAACCCTTTAATAAAGAGTACAAACCTTCCATTTGGCTTTGCAGTTCAGTGGAACCCAGTGTCCTCCAGGAAAATACATATAATTCCCAAGCTTTATTCCCATTCCATTCTTTGCAGCCTGCTCCAGATCTGCTGTACGGTTTCGATTGTAAAGATTCTTGTTGGTGTCCATTCTGCGAACCTTCAGGATCTGCTTCAATTGATCATCGGCTTGGCGCGTTATATTTCGGGCCTTCTCTGCATGGTTCTTGAATACTGTCTTCTCTGTCGTTAGGAAATCGGATTCCGTGATATTGGCAATGTAGTTGGTAGCTGAGACAAGGGAATTGATAGATTAAGAGGGAAAATAATTTAAAGAGAAAATGGTGGTATTAAAATTGAAGTGGAGTTCTGAGGAGATCTAAACATTTTCTTTGCATTTATAAAAAACATGGATAATTAGTCCATTTTTCAGTGAATTACCCTATAGTATATCATGAAGATTGTGTTTCTATCAATTTTAACCCATTCATGCAACGAAATGAACTATCAGGAATATGTGAGAGCAATTTCATATCAATAACTTAAAAACTACATGTTAAATTGAAAGATTTATAACATAAGTCACTTTTGCACTAAAACTGTGAATATGTAGGATTTTGCTGTTTGAAGGAGTAAATTTATACCCTTATTGTGCATACCGGAATTAAATATTTTACTGAGGTATTCCTCAATGTGTTACCTTTCAACTGGGCAAGACAAAAGTTGGAAGAAAAAAAATCACCAAAAATGAGTTTGGGCGCACTTTGGTTCGTCCCTGGCCCACTGTGCGGCGGCTCTATCCTGAACGGGAAAGGCCACTATCATTAACATTAATTGCAACTCCCGATCGACATTAAACACCGGGACTTCCCAGAAGACTGACAGCCCACGAAACCGACATTATCGGTCATGTTAAATCCTTAGACAAGTTATTAGAAGGCCTCGTTGGCTTTCGTTCTCGCGGGGCTGTAGCCTTTGAAACTTTGCGATTCATTGTAGGTCATGCGATCATTTAGGACCAATTATGGCCAATAATTCACATCTATGTAAACAATCAAAGTTGGTACCACAATATAATCATTCATTTTTTTTCTGTATTACAGAATGTGGTTTAATTTTCGTGGAACATTAAATATAATCTCATTCATTCATCTACTCATCATTCATTCATTCATTCATATACAATTGTTCGTTCGTTTATTTATTAGGGGATCTGCCACGAAGCATGGCAGAGCGCCTATTGATTTCGTCAGAAATTGTTATGGCATGTGGCGTATGCGTTATTATTGAGCCTAACGAAGAGATTTTTTTTAATTACTGATGCTCGACGTCATCTAGGCGCCATTTTGTTAATTTCTAATATTGGCCATATTCAGATAGCACCGAGGGATAAAAAGAGGGAGGGGGAGAGATAGAGAGAGAAGGTGTGGAGAGAGAGAGATAGAGGGGGTGTATATATATATATATATATATATATACATACAAAAGATTCAGATGAATAAAGAGACAGCAAGAGAGAGAGAGAGAGAGAGAGAGAGGGAGAGAGATTAAGATAAAGACACAGACAAAGATGAAGAGACAGGATATTCACACACAGACAGGCAGACAAATTTTAGGTTAACATTTTCTATTCTTACCACTTGAACTTTCTTTGGTTGGGAACGTGCACTGTTTATTTTCTGATGAATAGAAAAGAAAAACAGGTAAAAAGATCAACAGAACAAGATTTAAATGCGTTATAGGGCGATATTTCTTTTAAACATCATTCTGATTCTTTCAGTCCCGTTTTCCCATAATAAGAGCAACCTACTCTTCCTTCTACACGATATATTTTCTGAACATTATACTCATTCGAAAAGGGGTCCAAACACTTACGAGACTTGCTTTCCAGATTTGCTGGATAATTATCTATAATTGTATATCATAAAGAAATGTCGATCATGGTCTTGCCAAAGGATTGTAGTTCCGGGATTCGATTCGAGGGTGGTTCCATTTGGGATACCTTTATCTGATTTTAAAAGGAAAAAACTTGGGTGTGAACTGAAAGTATGTGACCTTCCCGAGGAAACTGGTTACACTGGTTACATTGTCTTACAGGAGACCCGGGCCCCGTCTAATAAAGGGTTGCGATTAATCGCAACTATGTATATGAGAGATTTGAGACTGAAAACTTGCGAGTCATTTGGATCAATCGTAACTCTTTGTAAGATGGGGCCTAGTAATACATACCCTGACTGGATATCATGTGCATGTCTTTGATATGTAGAAGGGAATGAAGGTTTGGGATGACGTTCTGTGGGAGAGTTTGTTCTTCCTTCAGTCGACGTAGCACTAACTCTGCAAGTAAGACAATTATAATGTAGTTACGAAGATAGTAGATAGTGATGAAGATGGGAGTGGTGGTGGTGGTGGTGATGATGATAATGATAAGGAGAGTAATTTGAATAATAATAATGATGATCATAAAACAGTAATGATATAAATAATTATGATACTACTAATAATAAGTATTGAAAAAACTCTTTCAATTTTATTATGCAAAGATATCGAATTTGTACAGTCGTGTTAATACTTGATCAAGTACATTCGCAATACACTAATCTACACTTGCCACTCTCAATCCGGGATGCCCGGTATGAATGCTTGCGCGCCTTAGCAAGGTAGCCAGGCTAAAGTCGGAATGTATGATTGCAGTTACCTCAGGAAGATAGGTTTTAATCTTATTGAGGTGACCCTATGGAATAGGACTATATTATTGTCATTATCACTATCATTGTCATCAGTAATATCATTATTATTATCATTATTATTACTATAATTATTTTTATAATAAACAAATATACCATGCACTGAGAGGCTCTAGTTGAAATTATGGATCGAGGTGGCAGGAGTAGCACAATTTTTTTGAGGGGCGTAGCCCCGAAGAAAATAGTGCTGTTTCTGTCGCCGAGGAATCCATAATTTCACTAGTGGCTTGAAATAGTGCATGATATATTTGTTTTATATTTGTCAAACCAACCTTTATAAAAAATAATAATCGATAATGATAATAATAATAATGTTTACTGTCACTGAAGTAGGTAGAGTACAGTGAGAGCAGCGCAGATGACCGCGACCGATGTCACATTGATCTTGATCGATCGTATATACATGACGTCATCCATGGTATAGTGCCATGGTATAGTGCATTATATCATGGATGACGTCACGGTTGCATCATAGCAATGTTATGTTTGGTCACTTGATGCTATGTTGACCAATCACTGAACAGGATTTCATTCATCAAAAATATAATAATTATTATTATCACTCTTGTTATCATTATAATTGTTATCATTACTATCATTATTATCACTATTATTATTATTATTATTACCATCATCATCATCGTCATAGATTTGAACCAAATATAGTACGATACTTTATGCTTTAAGTCACTGGGAAAAACATTGTGTTTATTCTTTCTCTGGGCAAGGTTTTAATTTGAAAAGGGAAATATTCTTTCCTGTGTTAGCTTGAAAACGATATTATCGAGAAAAAGTTATATGGTATTTGGCATGTACATGTTTATCCATTTCCATTTTCGATTTCCGCGGGCTGAAATATAAATGGGATTGTTATGATATCGATGGAATCTCATTTGTAGCCTAGAGAATTAATGTTCTGTTTCTATCGTGCATAATAATTAGTTTGGCTACATGCATTAGTGAAAACCCGGGATTAAAACATCACTGAGAGCGTTCTCTTGTAATCATGATGTTCAGCGAGTAATCAGCCAAAGTACTTTCATCTGAAGTGATACATTATTAAGCAAGGACACTGTTAAGTGACATGAAAAATCGCATTCAAATGACAGGGGCCTAATTATGAAAAGGAAGTTGAACGTTTTCATTATGATTGAAAGGCTATAGCTAGCGAAAGAGGTAAATTATGTTTGTAGGTTCTATTCCTCCACTCGTCAGGAATAATGAATAAAGATATAGACCGGTAGTGGTAAAATTGCGGTTCAAGGGTTTAGGGTGAAAAATATCCATTTGATATTGATTAAATATTGCCTTCAGAGGTTTAGATGGCAAAACTTCAACCTAAATTCGCAAAAAAGCAGAAATACATGCCCAAATGGTCAATGTTGAAGTGCATTTGCGATATCTATCCAGGCCGGATCGATATGATAATTTACCAAATATTTCAATTAGAAGCCGGTTTCCCTGCAAAATTTGTATCATCACGTATTAATCAAAACATACACTATGAACATGACGGACAAAGAAAGAGGACAAAATATACAGTTCCTATTCTATTCTACCCTCAACAATTGCTGTGGTAGACAAAGGAACATCCCTTCACTGCTATTATGTAAAAATGTGTAGAACAGGTCACATGCATGTGACACCTGTTCTACACATTTTTTTTTTACATAATAGCAGTAAAGGGATGTTCCTTTGTCTACAACAGCAATTGTTGAGGGTAGAATAGGAACTGTATATTTTGTCCTCTTTCTTTGTCCGTCATGTTCATAGTGATATTCTTTCCCATGATTGGTAATAAGAGCTTCCATTTAATTTTTTGAGAGAGGAGGCGTTTCCAAAACTGGTCTATACCTTTAAACATACGATACTGTCCAGTGGTTTAAGGGTAACTGATTACTGTAAAGGTAGCCGGGTGTGGTATAGAATTGAGATTGTGTCTCATCCAACTGTGACCAAATTATATACATGTATGAATGCTCCCAAAGAGCAGCCCTGACTAAATTTCGGTTGCTCTTACTAAGGGTGCGTTTCTCCGATAGGAACAGCTATGTCGTTATGTTCATAGCCCATCAACGCGCATTATAATTATGAAGACGATGACGATTGACAGATTAAATTAAACGGGAGTGTCGTGGCTAGTGGTTTAAGGCGCTTGACTGGAGATGCGAAGGTCGAGGGTTCGAATCCCGACACGGCACTAATATCGTTTGGCAAGATATTAACCTGCACTTGCTACTCTCCACCCAGGTGTCAAATGGGTACCCGGTAGGATGCGGCCGCCATTGTTGGTCAAACAGTTTTTGAGCGTCAAGTAACGCCTGGCTGGAATGCTCCCCAGGGAGAGGAGATTGTGCACACAGTGTGTGCGGGCAAGCACTGAATCTAATGACCGGGGTAATAGTATATTTGTGAAGCGCTTAGAGACATTTGTATCAAGCGCTATATAAAAATTAAATATTATTATTATTATTATCAATTTAAATCAGATCAAATCAATCAAAATCATATACTTACCATTTAGTACTGGGTATGTTTCGTCGATGGGAACACGTATCATGTGATCATCGCCATAGCTCATCATCGAGTAGTACAAAGCGACGATGACAAGAAGGACGATAAATAGCTTCTTATATTTGCTGATCATCTTTATAGGTAACCCTATGTTCATAATCCTCAAGTGTTGCACTGCTATTGCATCAGCAAAGAATAATAGAGCCCTGCAAAGACATTGGTAACCAAAATAAATCGAGAGCTTGGTTCTCAAAATGAAGAAAGGGAACGGTTTCAGGGAGATGAAGAGTAGCTTTGAATTATAGAGAGATGGTGAATGAGGAAGAAAAAGTAAAAACGCTTTCCAATTCCACGTGTTTCCTGCGCTAGCTGATCCACTTTCATAATAAAAATTGTGTGCATTAAGATTTTCACGCCAGGATAGTTTGGCTTCAAGAGAGTTTCGCTTCATTTTGTCATTCTATCCGTCGAGGCAAATTATAATATTGGAAACAACTGGATAGTAATCATGCCTACCCCCTCCCTAAATGAATAATATACAAATAAATCCATTAATTAATAAAATGAATAAAATAAATAATGAAGAAGAGAAAATGTAAACAAATATATGTATTCTTAAAAAACAATGGCTATGTGAACATGTGCATTAGAGTTTAAAGCAAGTTTGAAACAGAAAAAAAAAAATTGCGAAGTCATATGCATGCCACGTGTGAAATTGAACTTTGTAACCACGTCGGGGATTTCCAACAATCTGATATATGAGAACAGACTTAACAAATATTCCCATCACATCAGTTGTTAATGTTTTCTTATCTCGTTGGACAGGAAATTACAATTGAAATCAAATTGCGCTACATGATTGTGACCCTAAGATAGTTATAAGGCGTTGCCATTACTTCCTTATTAATAATCTTCTATTTGTTTAAACATGTACATTACATTTTTTCGTCAGGTTTTTGGAAAGCGCTTTAAGAAACCATTTAGGATCTATTTAACGAATTAAAGAATAATCCTAAATTTTGAAAGAGGAAGTATGTGGTGATGATTTAGAATTAGCGCCCTTCAAGGAAAACAAATACTCTGTCGGTCATAATGGTAAAATAATAATTTTACCCCGATTTATGGAATGATTTTGACAATGATTTATTCCTAAAAGATCTAGATAATAGTATACATTCTCAGATTTTATTGAATAATAATTTGTGAGTGTTTTTCTACGTGACTACTAAAGCATGTGTGTGCTACTATGCTAATCAACTAGGGAACCTACGTCCTTAAGTTATAAGTGACAGTAATGATGATTAATGCCTCATAAAAGGGCACTAATATAGCTGATCGACACGGTTTTTATCCTGGGGGCTCACAGTAACGAGGCCATTGCTTAGCCAATGAATCATGACTGTACGCAGTGAGGGCTAGGGTAGGGAGCAGTTTCCATAAATATAAAAAAACAAAGAAAATGCAAAAAAAAAATATTTAAAAATTGCATTTTACCCCGGTCCCCAACATAAAAAATCCTCTGTGTGCCCATGCCTTGAGCCATGATGCTTGAGCCAATATTCCAACTATATGAGCGACAGTGTACATACCCCTAAGATTTGGAATTTAGTTTCGAAAGGATTCTTGCTTATTGTCCACTCAAATTCAATGCCTACAACATTAAGAAGTTAGCCCCGTCGATTTGGTAAAAAATAGCATGGAGCTCTTCATTGCCGATTAGTAGAGAAAATGATCATGTGACAAATATAATAAGTCACGAGGCTCCACCATCGCCAATTGCAACATGGCCCCGAAAATGAGGTTGGTTTTCGTACTAATCATTGCCAAGGGCGGCGATTTCTGTTCATGACCGGGGGGGGGGGGGGGGGGGGGGTCGGGACCAAATGGGACATTTTCCACAATATTTTCTCGTACATTTTGAAGGATATTATGCGAGAGAGCCTAGCGACGGAGCGAGACGATTTTTGACTTTGTATTCTAAGTCTAAACGCTGCACTCTTGGGCCTTCCAGAGCCTAAAAGTGTGTTGCATTCTTTAATCAGTATTTGCTATGCATGTTCTTTTGCACTTTTTCAAATCTTCAGGGGGACGTTAACCCCCCCCCCCCCCATCCCCGTAAGAAAATTGAGGGGGGACGTGTCCCCTGTCCCTCGGGATCGTCGCCCCTGTTCATTGCAACCAAAAGATACAAATTAAAAACAACTTAAAACCACAAAGATAACAATCACACCATGGTAGAAATAATTAACACAATTAAACATTTAGTTAGTGATACATAATTAAATGATTAACTATGTGGTGGCTACAATCAAATCATTAGAGAGAATCAAATAAATGTTATGCAGAACTAGAATGGGTACAAAATTGCAGAAACAAATAAAAATAGGAAAGGTAGGTATTACTTAAATAGTAAAATATGGTGGTGAATTTATTGTGAAAAGGGAAATTAAAAAGGAAATTGATAAAAAAAAAAATGAAGAGTGTAGAGGGCAGAAACATTACATAGATTCATAGTATAAAGTCGATTTTCGATCAGGACATCTGCCTAGTACAATTAGGCCTGCAGCAAAGATAGTACACTTTGTTTGCTAGATCATGGTTGGGGAGTTTCCCCATATTTTCACAAAGTAGGTCTAGCCCGAATACGAGGTGTGTGTTATTTCCTGTTATTTTGAACTCTCGTGATCTTTCTTTCCTCATCCAGGAGCAAAAGTCACCAGTTCCAGAGAACTATTAAAAAGGTATATATAAAAAGAGAAAATAAGAGGGAGAGAGGGAGAGAGAAATTGAGAGAGGGAGGGGAGAAGAGGAGGAGAGAGAAAGAGAGAGAGAGAGAGAGGGGGGAGGAGGGGAGAGGGAGAAAGAGGGAGAGTGAGAGCAAGAGAGGGGGATAGAGAGAGGGTCTGAGAAAGATAGAGATAGAGAGAAAGAAAGAGTAAGGAAATATTGCCGCTGACAAAGTATACGTAGTCAGAACAAATTGATATTGGTCGTATTCCTCTAACTTAAATGTTAAGATAATTAAGTTTACTTTCATATATTATCAATACAGAATACATAATAATAGGCCAGGACCACTAAAAAGCAAATTGTGCTCGCACATGACTCCCTGATCAAGGTAAACACAATATTAAAATAAATTGCGAAATAAATAAAACTTACTAGGTCTTAAGTGGCGATCCGGGGGACAGGGGGAGGGGGACACGTCCCTCCTTAATTTTAGTTTAGAAGGGGACAAGTTGAAAAAGTGCCCCAAAAATGTATAGCAAATACTGACTAAAGACTGCAACACACTTTTAGGCTCTGGAGGGCCCAAGAGTGCAGCGTTTAGACTAATAAAAATTCGCTCCCTCGCAATCCTTCAGCATGTACAAGTAAATATTATAACAAATAAGAAGATACATTAGCAATGTGATACTTCCAGTCAAGTGACTCATGATTAAGGATGCCTTAGAAAATTAATGAATCAGTTCTCTCAAAAAGCAGTATTTTAAATTCTTATCGGGTAAGAGTTTGATGGAAAAATTTTCCTTTTAGTACGGAATATTGTTATATTCCGTACTAAAAGGAAATTTTTTTTCTTAAATTTCAATAATAGCTTGTTTCATTTGAAACAGTAGTTTAACATTTGTAATAAGGTGATCTGCTGCGTGGCGTAGCATAGCACCTATTGATTTCGTCAGAATCTATATACTTCCCCTTTTTTTCTGTCTGTATTATTGTTCGCTTCATATCTCATAAATGATATGGTTAATTTCAGTGACATTTTCATTAAATGTGTCATATGCATGAATATTTTTCCCTTTTCTCTTTCTTTTTCTTTCTTTCTTTCTCTTCTTTTGGCATTATTTTTATTTTTAGCATCCGAAAGGGGGAGGCACG
>JAVYIG010011899.1:0-2500 GCA_035222895.1 Strongylocentrotus droebachiensis | reverse complement strand
AACTCTACCGTGAAAGAGAGGGTTGTGATCACGAACGCCTGCACAGGAAGCTGTAATGTCGAAAAGCTATCCCATAATGCAATGCGGATTTCAGGATTTTCCCGGATCTCGGCAGAATCGCTATTTGGGGTAGCGAGAATTACATTGTGCGTGACTATCTCCATGCAAATAATGACTTAATCTTCGTTAAATTCTTTTAATTTCATTTGATTTAACTTCATTTATCAATCATTCTATTCAAATAAGAAATGTAACGGTTGATTAAATACACATTGATGAGATAGGTCAGGAAGCTGACAAGCTTATTCATAATCTTTATATTTGTTAACCATTCGTTTTGATAAGAATTATACAAGTGAAAAATACTCATTGGCAGTTTAACTCAGAAAGCCGACAAGCTTATTTCTATCAGGTGAATAGAGTAAGATGATATACCGTTTATGAATGTCTGAATTCAAATATCAAATTGCAGAACATTACTTGTGTTTAGTGGCTACCGATTTATAGCACTGACAGAATTACAAATATTGCCTTACCTTATGTATCATGTGTATGCTAATCCAAAAATGCGAAATGCCGTCGGTTGATATTCAATGTTCCAAAAACATCTACTTAAAATAAATGCAAACGCAGCAAGTTCCCTTTGCTTGGTGTAGGGAATCAAGTTGTTGTCTGCACCATTCATCAGCGTTGGTTCACTGCCGACTCCTATAAAGCCCATGTGATCACTCCAATGTACTGTGCCTTTGACAATGATTAGCACAAAGTAGGAATTTATCACATTCGAAGGATCGTCTTCAACGTGTTTAACTAACTATGAAACTTGCATTGTTCCAGAAAGCACGGAAGCGGATATTTGTTTTCAATATTTCATTTTTGTCGGTTGCTACTCTTTTGGATGTGATGTGATGGTTATTTTCCCTGACTGACCCCTGACCCCAACATAAAAAATGCTCTGTGCGGCCATGCATTACGGCACACTCACCCACACTTGATCGCATAGGGACTTCCTTTGTGTTAGTTAAATGCGCTATACAAATAACGTTCATTGTCATTATTATTATTACCCCTAACAGAGAGAGAAGGAGAGGGCACACAGAGAGAAAGAGAGAGAGATTTCTAGCTCTTATCATGACTTTGCTTAAATTATAGTTTACGAGAGAAATTTTTTGACTCGAAGTATTTTTCTCATTATCAACTAAAATAAGAAGAAATGTGATATAATGTTTTTAGGGCCAAGTATGTAATTATACCGAAATAAACTTGAGCTTTAAAACGGAATGTATATATGCAAGGGTCCATAATCTATGCCAGTGTTTGGGTTTAAAATATCATGCCATTTCTATATGTCTTTTACTTTTTGCTTTTCTTTTTGTATTCCTAAACCTAAATTATGTATGCTGCAAGTATTCTGTTTTATTGGGACATCGCTCTGTTCAGTTTAATGTAGAAGCACATTATAATTATTTTTAGAAGTCGTAGTAGTAGTAGTAGTAGTAGTAGTGGTAGTAGTAGTAGTAGTAGTAGTAGTGTTAGTAGTAGTAGCGGTAGTAGTAGTCAGGCGCGTACACAGGGGGGGGGGTTTGGGGGGTTAACCCCCCCCCCTTTGGTATTTTTTTTTTGTGTAACCCCCCCCCCCCCCCATATATTGGATTTTTTTTTTTTTTTTTTTACTTTTTTATTATTAAAAAAAAAAAAAAAAATTATTCCAATGGCTGACCTAAAAAAGGTGACCTTACCCCCCCCCCCCCCCCAACGGAGCAAAATGTCAATTTTTCAAATTTCGAGACCAAAAAAAAAAAAAAAGTGTCAGTCGTAAAAATGTCAGAGGAAAAAATGTCAGAGGTACAAGCAAAAAAATTAGCAAAGTATTTCGTACATGTCCTGAGGATAATACAATGTGGAAAATAGATTTTGAAATTTATTTTGTTGTGATCAGGCTTGCATATAATGAATGTCTAACATTTTTTGATATTTTGATTTGGTTGATGTGTTAATGTTTGTGAAACGGACCAGTTTGGCCGGTGGCAGCCTGCAACATAGCCCGTGTAACGTTCCAGAGACGATCAAAGTCCAAACGAAGAAATGAAAATTCTCGACAAAAGTAAAGTGTTAAAGTGAGTAGTGCATTTAGTACAAAATAGTTACATAATCCCGAGGAATCACGAAAAGTTACATATAAGGGCTGGCGCCCCGAACTCTGCTAAAGCTTTAGCACCTCATGGCGGCAAAGGAAGTGGAGTAAGAATAAGAAAATCAAGAAGTCGCTCCGAAAAGTAAAAAGTCGCTCCGAAAACTAAAAACCCGCTCCAAAAAGTAAAAGACTGTCTCGATTCAGAAGCTCATCCCCATTTTAAACTCTCCGACAATTATAAATAACGATGTCATTTAAACCGAACCTCTGCAAAGCGCGCACTTCTCTAAAATGTGATGGTGCGGTTGGCATTTAAAGATAAAGTTGAGTTCTGGTCTTGCGATTGCATTGTGAAAGAAACGATGT
>JAVYIG010011898.1:0-57299 GCA_035222895.1 Strongylocentrotus droebachiensis | reverse complement strand
TCCATATGAATGCATGTTGAAATGTATGATTATATGCCCGGACTCCCCCCCCCCCCCTTAAACAAATAAAGGGAAAACAAATTAGAGAGAAGCACACTTCCTTCAATAGTATGGACACAATATATGCAGTACTTTTGTATGTGTTGATAATATTCTTAATATTCTTGTTCATTTTGGTGTGCTTTAGAAACATTGGGATAGTATCATGAGTCAAATGTTTAGTTTTATGTTATTAATATCATGAATGCTCCGGGGTTAAGATAATAATATATGAACTGAAAAATGTTGAAATTCCTGAATGTGTTGTTATAATTCACTGATGTTGCAATATAGTGGCATGAGAGGAACATTCAGAATTTAGAGGTGAACATATTTTGTATTGACAGCGAAATACATGCATTATTTGTTCTATAAGGTTGAAAGGATTTGCAAACCTTTTGATTCAGGCCCTCATGATAACTTGTAGGTTGCTTTCGCGTCAGATGGCGCAGATAAGATAATGCAAGTAAAGGGTATACACAGAGAAGAGAGGTGTGCAGTATGATTCACTTTTGTACACGTTTTACCTTGCAAAAACGGTTGCATAATGTACACATATAATAAAATGTTTTGTAAGTTTTTTTTTTTACCTGGCTGCTAAGAAAGCATTTTGTACGCACGTAAGTAAGCAACCAGGGGACCGACAGCTTTAAGTGTTACCATGCGAAAGTTGCTCTACAAGTACTGTTGTTTATTTATTTATGTTGTTATTATTGTTGTTGCCAATGTTTTTGTTATTATTATTATCATTTGTTTGTGTCCTGGTATGGTTCAGGATGCTGTAATTTGTCTGCTCATTCAGATGCTAGAGGAACTGTACAAAACAACTCCATCAGTAGAACCAACAGGCCCAGGTCAAACTCAAAACCAGCCACTCTCAGGACCATCAGCTCACACTGCTACTGATGCAACATGTGAATTAGACCTTAAACAGGCTGTTGAAGAGTCTAACCAGTCTACACTTGCATCTCATGATATCTCTGAAGGCATGGACCATGCAGCGCCCACTGCATTCAATGATAGTGAAGGTATATCAATGATCTGTGACATCCTAGAAAATTCGGATGCATCCATGATTGATGGACCTTCTCAGAACCTCATGCATAGTAAGGGAATGGACCACATGAAACCTCCACTAAACGATATCTCGATCTTTGAAGAAGAAGGAGAAACAACGTTTGTAACGTGCTTGCAGAGCACACAAGCCATACCACCAAATAATTATAGAGCGCAGATCAGCTTTGTAGATGTTCCTGATAAGTCTGAAACAAGCCAGGGAGATGCTATTGGTGGTGAGATTCTGAAGGAAGACCATGTTGCTATTAGCAACCAAGAATCACTTGATGTTGGTGCTGGGAGTGGTGATGATGCTCTGTGGAGTAAGGGACAGGGTCTTACTGAGCCAAGTGGGAAGATTGTCCAACCGTCTGTCCTGCTCATCCCCGGCAGGCAAGAGCCTGCTGTAAGCGAGTCAAGGAAAGCAGCTACCTCTACCGAGTCCTCTTTCCAAGCACCACTACCGTGCATGATCCGACCGCTGCAGGAGTCTAACAACAGGGTTCCTCAAGCCTCTGGAACATCACGCCTGTTTACAACTAGTGTAACAAGTGCTGAAAATCAAAATACCTCGGCTCTATATTCTAGAGGACAAACCTCACCCAGTCGTAGCCCAGGGAAGGTGATAGATAAGACTGGTACCAGTTCTTCTGCAGAGGCATCATCCTGCGATAGTCCGGGGAGGATGAAAAGACCAATAGAAGAAAGGAGTAGTCCTGGAACTCAGTATGACTTGGTAGGTAAGGCCCCAGTAATGAGGCCTCAAGATGCCTTTGCCTTCTTCTTCAAGGAGAAGAAACCTGAAAGTAAGTCAAAAGAGCAACAAAGGGCTGACATTTAGTTATAGCTTTCATAAACCCTTACTTGTAGGTCTAAACTCTACTAAAATATGAAACCAACATAGTGTTTCAGCCCAGTCTAAAGTCATGTACAAGAAAAAAGCTTGACAGAGTATTAAGTGTCCCTATTGTAAAAAAATACTTAAACCTCATGTCTGGTTTGACCTATAGTAGATCTTTCATAGTTCTGCCAAGTTAGTAAACCTATCACAAATATATCTTTGGTGAAAAAAGTTTACTTCATGGTGTCTCCAGTATAAATAAAGAATATTAAAACTGTTATCAGTCATTTGTCATCATGATGTAATAGACTTTTCATTCTCAGATGTCCGTACCAATTCTTCCATTCACCAAACACTTGAATCACATCACCAAACTTTGGGAAATTTTGGCAATTTCTTACCACATAAATAACAGTCCCTACCAGATTGTGAATAATTTTCATAAGTTAACAGTATCACATAGAAATCAGAGAGGCTACTTTTAGTGTTGTGCTTTACCATCAGACTTTTTAAACACTTTGGTTGCTTTCTTCAGCTCTTTGCTTAGTCGCTCGTTTAATTTGCCACACCTGTAATTGTGCACAAAGCAATAGGCACCAATTGAGGGAGAAGATTGCTTTTGCATCACAGTGGCTTTGCCAAACTACCCAATTACCCATTTCCAATCTTGTGAAGCCTTTTAACACTGGTATAGATTCACCTTGCAATTGAAGCAGTTGAATTATCTTGAAGCTTTTGGTATATGCATTATATCTATCCAATGATAAATACAATTTGGCACAGGGAGATTACATATGTAGCATATAAAGAAAAAAACAAAGAGCACTTGTCCAACCTGTGAAGTGGAACAGTCCATGTGGGAATTCTAATTTACTTTGATTCTTATTTAGTTTTGAGACAGCATCCTACTTTGAATTTCATGCCCATCAATAAGATTCTAAAGAGAGGATTAGATATGAAGAACTAGAGGCTAGAGATCTCTCTCTTTTTCTTTCGAAATAGTGAATTCCTCTGAGTGTTTTCCTTCCTAATTGTGATTGTAAGTTTGCAATTGCTATTGGAAGCTTGACTACACATGGTTAAGGAAAAAACACCTGGAAAGATTCACTATTAACTGGAACAAAACAGACTTGCTTATGATAGTTGGCCTCTGCATTTATCTTGATTATTTTTTTTACTTACCTCCATACTTTCAAGCTTTCAATTATGTGTGTGTATTTAAGTTGCCACTCTTTATGTAACTCCATTATATTATATATATACTATTATTGTTATTTGAATGTTTTATATTTGATTTATCAATATATGCAGAAACATCTGCTAAAAAACCTTTTCAAACCAGATTATCTTAATATGAAAGAAGACAAATCTTTTCTCTGTTCATTTCTATGTAGTATTGAGACAGCATCCTACCTTGGATTTCTTGTCTATCAATAAGATTCTTCAGAGACAATGGGCTGAGCTGGGTGAGGAGGAGATGATCAAGTATGAAGAACTAGAGGCTAGAGATCTCCAAAGGTGAGTTTTATTTTAAGATATTGTCTGTTGAGAGCCAGAAGGGCATTAACCTGTATGGTTTAACACAGAATGAATACACTGCTGGCTCCCAGCAGATAATTTGATCTTTGAAGGCTTATTTTCTTATATTTTTATATCATTTTACAAATCGTTGTCCCAAAGTGACATTTGTTTTTAATAATGTCAAAGCAATCACAAAAAACACACATGATGCTTCACATTTTACAACAAAGTCTTCATACTATTTGTTGATTAGCTGCCATTATCTCAAGCCAGGACTGTATTGAAATGGCTTTCAGTCTTGAGTTACAAAACCCACGAAAACATCAAATTTACGAGGGGTATGAATGATTAAGTTGGTGACTGTACATGTAGACAGTATATGTTGAATATGCACGTAGTGAAAACAATCCAGTAAATTGTTGGGTTTACCAGAGAAATATTATCCAAGTCAACTTATCGGCAGTCTTACTTGTACTTGTATAGAAAACAAATGAAAAATACGTGAGAACTCATGGACAAAGTCACACATTTATGTTGTATTTATATACATCCTTGTAAACATGTTAGTATATACATTACTGCATCCCCCCCCCCCTCTTCTCCCTCCCCCTCTCTCTCTGTCTCTCTCCCTCTCTCTGTATATCTGTCTATCTGTCTCTTTCTTCCTTCCCTCCCCACCCCCTGTTTCTCTCTCTCTCTCTCTATGTGTGTATATGTCTATCTGTCTCTTTCTCCCTTACCTCCCCACCCCCTCTTCTCTCTCCCTCCCCCCCCCCCCCCTCTCTCTCTCTCTCTCTCTCTCTCTGTATATCTGTCTATCTGTCTCTTTCTTCCTTCCCTCCCCGCCCCCTGTTTCTCTCTCTCTCTCTCTCTCTCTCTCCCTCTCTACATGTATGTGTGTATATGTCTATCTCTATGTCTCTTCCTTCTACCCCCCCTCTCTCTCCTCTCTCTCTCTCTCTCTCTCTCTCTCTCTCTCTTTCCTTCTTGTTTCTTCCTCTGTATCCCTTCATTATTGCATTCTTTTTATGTGAATTTCTGTCATCTGTGTAGGTATAAAGATCAAGTAGTCTGTGCAAAGCAGTCACTTCCAATCAAGGACCCTAAAACTGGACTACCAGCTAAGAAGAAGAAAAAGGTTGAAAAGGTGATGTACACAAATTTTAATTGGAAAAACACAAAGCATCACAATGTTTTCATTTCTTTGTTGTAAATCATTAAATTATGCCAACATTAATTTAATAAACTACATGTGTATCTTAATTTCCACATTTCTGTTTAAAACACGAGTTCTGCACTTTTTACTTTTAAAATTATATTAATATCTACATGTCAACCGCTAACTGATGTTAATCACACACGCACACAAAAAATTGCAGAAAATGATGCTCTCTACCTTAGCATGAGCATATACAACATAGTTATGCTGTAATTTTTTACACCAGAGCAATTATCATGGTAGAGGTGTTGTGGTCGAGTGGATACGTCACCAGACTGTCGATCACAAGGTCAGCGGTTCGAGTCCCCCCGCGGCACATATGTCCTTTAGCCAGACATTGATCTACATTGCCACTCTCCACCCAGGAGAGTTACATGGGTACCCAGTAGGATGCGAAAGCCAATGAATGTAGTATGCTTAGCGATTTGAGCCTAGTAGCTCTTGTTGGAGTGCTCCCCAGGGAGTGGAGAAGTGCATACATTGTGTGCGAGCGAGCCAGAATCCGATGACCGGGGTAATAATAATAATAATACATATGATTTATAAGGCGCCAAATCCACTTGACAGTCAAATGCTCAAGGCGCAGCTTGTGCAAAAGATGAAATACATACATGATACATTTATACAAAGTGCGATAGGAAAGGTACATATATAAAAGGTTATGGTAATCAATTATAAGCTAAATTAAACAGATATTTCTTAAGATTGTTTTTTAAAACTTCAGCAGAACTGCTATTCTTAATCCATTGAGGGAGAGTATTCCATAATGAAGGCCCAGCATGAGCGAAGGTTCGCTCCCCCCACTTTGTTTTAACCCTAGGAGTAACAAGTAAGCCAGAGTTTTGAGAACGTAGCTGTCTAGAAGGAAAGTAATGCTTAATCAAGCCGATGTTATACTGCGGAGCAGAGCCATGTATACAGTGAAATAATAGCAAAATAATCTTGAAAACAACACGTTTTTCTACGGGCAACCAATGGAGTGATTTGAGGACTGGTGTGATGTGACTGTACTTGCTGGACAGGGTCACGACACGGGCAGCAGCATTCTGTAATCTTTGTAATTTTGCGAGTTGGTTGTGAGGTGAACTAAACAAAAGGCCATTACCAAAATCCAAGCGAGAAGAAATTAAAGCATGAGTAATTTTCTCAGTGGCACTACGGTTAAGATATTTACGAATAAAACCCAAATTGCGTAACTGATAACGTACTGATTTTGAGACGTATTGAATTTGTGTAGACATTGTCATGTTTGAGTCGAGAAACACACCAAGGTTGCGACATACATTAGATAGGGCAGTTTCATGTCCAGCAAGAGTAATTGAAGTGATAGAAATCTTCTGTAACTGAGTCTTAGAACCATACATTATAAATTCGCATTTGGCGAGATTTAATTTAAGAGAATGTGAGTTTAACCAATTATGAACATCTTGTACACAAGTCTCAATGTTATGGATAGCGCTGGCTGCATTGCTCTGATTGGGTTTGAAAGAAGTATATATTTGAATATCATCAGCATAAACATGATAAGAGAGAGAATGGTGATGAAAAATATTCTTCAAACCCGTCAAATATAACGAAAACAGCGTGGGCCCGCCCACAGAGCCTTGCGGAACTCCGCATGTAAGTGGTACAAAATCTGAAAGGCAGCCGTTTATCAAGACAGCTTGAGAATGGCATGACAGGTATGATTTAAACCATTCCAGGGCTTGACCTTTAATACCGAGTGACATGAGGGTATTCACCAGAACAGTGTGGTTAACAGTGTCAAAGGCGGAAGACAAATCAAGGAGTACCATAGCAGTTACTTTTCCGCAATCCATCTCCTGGAGTATAAAGTTGGATACATTAACAAGGAGGGTTTCTACACTGTGGTGGGGACGGTATGCAGATTGAAATGGGTCAAGGAGGTCATTATCGAGACAGTAATCATTTAATCTAGAGAACACCACCCTCTCAAGTATTTTAAACAAAAACGGGAGATTAGAAACTGGACGGTAATTACTTAGTAATTCAGAATCAAGATTGGGTTTCTTCAGTAAAGGAAGAATGTGTGCCGTTTTAAGGACAGAAGGTACGCATGCCTGAACGATACTTTACATGTCTGTAAAGCGCTTAGAAACTCAGACATTACTGATGTATTTTAAAAGTGCTATATAAGCAGAAATATTGTTATTATTATTATTATGGTGGTTCTGGGAGATTCCATGTACAGGTTGTAGATTTTATTTGCATTTTCTATTGCAATGTATATAATTAGTTATATGAGTCGTATTTGTAATTATAAGCACCAAAGTAGGGACTCTTATTTGGATCTTGATTGGGGAACATTTGTTGTTTGAATATATTCTGTTTACATATAAAATCAAGATAATGATAGTATTCCATTTTCAATCAGTATCAAGCACAGATCAATTCCTAACAATTTGTTTTTAAATGTTCTTACGCTGTATTTTCATCCAATATGTCTTTTTGAAAGCCCTGCATCTACAAATATTATGGTTTTGTCCTGGGCTATTTATATCTCCTTTTTTGTACAAGTTTGATCAGTTAAATGATGTTTTGATAACAAATAACATACCTATTAATTGCGTTCTGCAATATTCAGTTCTATAATTTTATTACCAAAGATAATTGATAAAAGTGGGGAAAATTGTTATACCACCTGTCTGTTATACATGTATTTTATTTCTTTGAGGTGTTTCTTAAACATAATGAATGTATATATTGATGATGATTCTTTGCTTGATGTTGACAGCTCTCCAATCAAAGCCTGATAGATGAAATGCTAGCCTCCCAACGAGAGAGAAAGCAACTAGAGAAGTTGGTTGAAGAAGAAGAGCAGAGACTGGAAACAAAGATACCCTTTTCTGTCGGTAAACTCAGGGAAGCAGCTCTGCAATTTCAAGAAAGGTCATAAAATAGAATTTGCCTCCAATAGTTTCTAAATGTACTGCAAAGCCAGTACTCTTTTGACACAACTGTTCATGAATTGTTCACCATGGCCATTTTCAAGGAAGAAACCTCTTATGTATAATACTAATTCAGTATTGTGTTTGACTTACAGGTATTATTTTAGTTATTTCATGGCATGGACATTTTGTGTTTCTGAATCACTCAAGAAATGCGCTATACAAGAACAGAATATTTGTATTCATTACATGCTGGTACCAGTAAAACAAGTCTGATTTACCGCATTTTTGAAATTAATATTGGGTTGACGAATTCACTGGTATTGGGTTGCAGTCAGGCGCGCCGGAAGCAGTTTGGGACTGGGGGGGCAAACATTCCAGGGGGCTCACATTCCAGGGGGCAGTGACGTAATGAGAAAAAAAGTTCGGAAGGCAGGGGGGGGGGGGGCAGACGAAAAATCTGCATCACCACCAGTCTTACACGTTACATGCAGGTCCCGCGGAACGTTTTTCAAAGTAGAGTATTATCGATCAGGTAGAGCGTAAATTGGCGTGGGGTCCAGGGCATAAGCCTCGGCAGGGGGTCAAGGGGCTGAGCCCCCGGAAGCTCAGGGGTTTTAGGTATTTAATTACGGTTAGATGAGCATCCAGGGGCCCTCTGTAAGGCAATTGACGTGTTCCAAGGGTCCAAGGGGGGGGGGGGGGGGGGAGAGCCCCCAGAAGCTCAGAGGTTTTAATATTTAACTACGGTCAGATGAGCATCCAGGGGCTGTCTTAGGGCCCTTGGTGTAGTCCAGGGGACAGAGCCCCCGGAAGCTCAGGGGTTTTAGGTATTTAATTAAGGTCAGATGAGCATCCAGGGGCCCGCCTTAGGTCCCTTGGTGGGGTCCAGGGGGCGGAGCCCCCGTAAGTTCTGGGGTTTTAAGCATTTAATTATGGCCAGATGAGCATTTTTTATACCTTATTCGTGACATTGGCAGGTCACTTATTTTTTTCTCTGTTTTTCTTTCTTTTTCTCTTTAACATACTTTTTCAAAAAGGAGGAGGGGGGGGGGGGGGGGGGGGGCTCGAGCCCAGCCACTTTGCAGATCATGACATAAAGGCTTCTAAATAAGCGTATTTCGCCTGACTGTAATTTGGGAATTTCTTATTTTCCAACAATCGCATAAAAAGGTATGACTTACAAAAAAAATGGAGAAAAAATGCCAGAAAATCATGTCACAACATCAACATTTGTAAATCACTTGTTTCAAATAAGAAATACATCACCCCCCCCCCCCCCCCCCCCCCCCATCAGTACGCCAGCGTTCAGGGGCTCATGTCTTCTCACCCCTATAACAAAAAAACGGACACGCTTTCCCATTCTCGCACAATATGTCCACGATATGCGCGTATCGCTATTATATAGACCTCCATTGATAAATACCGTATAGGTGGCATGCGCAATGTTTATGAAATTTAATTCCTGTGAACTTTCCTTTTTCTTTGAATGGAATTGTATATGTGATTTAATTCAGGTTTTGATTATTGTTACGTTCTTTTGGATTAAAAATACAAACCATGTTTACTCCTTTACTGTTTGTTTGTTTTTGGAGGGGGGGGGGCGTTTTTGGGGGGCAAAAATGTGTTTTGCCCCCCCCCCCCACTTTTTTGACTGGGGGGGCAACTGCCCCCCCCCCCCCCCCTGCCCCCCCCCCCCCCTCCCACTTCCGGCGCCTATGGCTGCAGGTCATACAAGGATAAATGGGGGTTATAGTCGAGGGCCTGCATGATCACGGTATGTGGATGCCCATCTAGGGCTTGCCCTAATTAATATGCGTTGATTTAAATTCATGGGCCATTGAAGCATGTCATGGTCTAGGGGATACGTCACCTGAATGTGGATCACATGGTTCTTGGTTTGAGTCCTCCCGCGCCACTTATGTCCTTCTGGCAAGACATTCATTTTCATTTGCCTCTCTCCACCCAGGTGTTAAGTAGGTACCTGGTAGGATGCAAACATTAATGTTATGGGTTGGGCATGTATGCCCTTGTAAAACGACGCCTGGTCAAAATACTCCGAAAGAACATACTTCAAAGAACATACAATTTAAATGACGGCTGAAATATTTGTGGTGCCCCACAAATATTTAATAATTTGAACCAGCCATTGAAAAGACGAGAAAGCGCCTTTTACCTTTTATTCCAGCAAATGCTGATGTTTGCTTTTTGTTGGCTTTATCGTGTTGGTTATAATACGCACAACCAGCCGGCCTATGTATTGTTATTATCAATTAATTAATTAACGGACGGTCACCTTGTTTTTTTTAAAGTGGAGCTGAATTGGTACGATCAGCTAAAATCAGCTAGGTCCTAAAAGAGAACTAGAAATGTCATAAATAATAATAAGAGCAATAACCATGCACTTTGAAGGCATTTGCGGTAAAGAAAAAGAGCTCGGCTATCCCTTTAATCAAAATTGGTTTGAATTATAATTGATCTTGCAGGTCCAACATGGATGAATGGAGGTTAGTAGGGTGCCTGCCTGGGCATGGTATATGGACGGCCATCAAGGGTAGACAGCTATCAGTGTTTAACCAGTACAAAGCCCAGGAGGTTGTGCTTTATCACAGACTACTGTCTACTCATAAGCTCCCCTATCAGAAGCTACCCGTCCCTATCGAACTATCTGCCGGGTAAGTTATTGATATATGATCCTGTTTCAACCGTTCCATACAACTTGGTACCAATAACAAGATACGATCATTGTTATAAGCTACTGAAATCCTTATATTTGATTGGCTTAAAGCAGATTTGTCATAGATCTGTGGAAGTTATTATTGATATCAAGTTTATGAGACAGGGCCCAAGGGCAAATACTGATAGCCATAAATTCTTAATCATTACAGGACTCATTGCTAATTTACCTGTATCTGATTGGTCTTTATCAAATTTGATTGCTGTAATAGCTGCATTTTTATGCCTCCGCTACAATCCACTACAAAGTAGCCTGAGGCATTATGTTTTTGGGTCCTTTCCTCCGTCCGTCCCGTTCTTGTGATTGCGTTATCTCAAGAACCTATTGATGGATTCCCGCAAAACTTAGGTCATGTTAGTATCTTGCAGATCCAATGAACTGATCAGATTTTGGGGTCACGAGGTCAAAGGTCACAGGGCTCATTATGTATGCAAAAATAGCTTGTGAACTCATTATCATTAGAACAGACAGATGGATTACTGTCAAACTCAGGACATGTATATTTCTTGCAGAGCCAATGAACCGATAAAATTTTAGTTTCATGAGGTCAAAGATCAAAGGGTCATACATAATATGAAAAATAGCTTGTAATTACGGTATTCTGAGAACGTGTTAACGGATTACAATCAAACTTCAATGTTAAAATTGCTTCTGTTTTGGTTTGTAAAATGGCTCTATGGCGGAGGCATCATTTTCGACTGCAAGCAGTCGAAGTTCAGCTGGTTCAGCACTGATAGGGTTTCATGTGATCATTTAGCATGTAGCCTTAATTTTCACGTGGTACACTCAAATAAAGAAACCTAAACACATGCCAATTACGATACTCATAATTATGATCAAGCTTTATTGTAAAGTAAAGCAGAGTATCAGTATCTGACGAAAAGAGAATGGTAAGAACAAAATAAATACCCTCTTTAAATAACATTACATACACTTGGTCCCAGCAAAATAAACCAAACTTGTCAAATCAAATATAAATGTTCCACCGTGATAACAGGTATCAAATCATTACATATTTTGTTATATATAAAATCTACACAAATAATGTTCAATATAATACTTGACTTGTCTAAATATATAACATATCTGTAACTTATATCAATTATCTCATACACTTCTCGCTTTTGAGAAACATTACCTTAACATGCATAAACAAACCTTTATTGTCCGCTTATTCAGTTATCAACTCTACAAATTATACCTTCAAACGACCATGATCTCTTCTCAATACAATCAACAACCGATTTCTTGTTATAAACAGTCATGCTAAGACCTGTAATGTCCGCTTACTTCACCATTGAATGACCTTTGACAATGACCTTTGCTTATAAGCAATTTCAAAGTCGTCTTTATACAACGCATGTATCAACAATACAACAGATATGAAAATACATCTACACTCAATCTCAAAATAGTCAATATGCCCAACTGATAGGACTGGCTCTGCTGCATCTTTGACATCTCAATTCTATCTTCAGATATATCTTTCAAGTTCATCAAACTATTTTTTCATTTCAACAAGTTCCATAATAGTCTGTCGAAATTCTCGGCACAATTACAGCTCACCATACTGTTCATTATTTTGCGTTCTCTATTCTGGAGACGGCATGTTCTTGGTGATCTGTCGGCCACGTGTCCAAATGTCCAGTCTCGCATCAACTCTTGTAGAAATCTCAGCTTGTCTCCCAAGTCCCTGTGCCATCTAGAATGTAAAGAGTTCAGGCACAAACATTTCTCTACTATAGGCTCTTCTTATAGGTGAAAAAAGCATCAATTAAACCTGTAAATATTTTCCTCTTCTTTAATCATAATGTTCTTTGCCCAAAGTATAATTGATAGCGAATGGTAAAACATCAGTTTATACCTTTCTCGTACTTCAATTTGTCATTTGAAATAAAATCACCCTTCATTAGAGTACAAGATTATGCAATCATCAATGTAGTAAAAGAATACAATTTCATGATTTCACTTACCGATGGAAAAGTATCGGTTTTACTTATAAGCTGAAAATTCTTCTGTAGCAAAACTTATGAAGCAAGAAGTCACATCTTTCTGAACTTGCATTCTTCAATGTGTGGACAAGCAGCTATATTGCTTAAGCAAGCTGCTACGTACACCAAGACCTCCGTACACTAAGACAACTTCATTGGGTGTGGCCCCTAGCCACTCTTACTCCAGTACATTATATACAGTCATCTACAAAAGAACTACCTGTCTATAACAGGTGTAATGCCATTCCACTTTCCTTTCAATGGTAGCCTCAACCTTTTCAGACAGTAACCCGTGACAACACATTCAATACTTTAATAGCGGGACACTGTATAATTTCTATACTAATTACATCCGCCGATGGCACATTCTCTCTCTCTCTCTCTCTCTCTCTTACATGTACACTCCATATTTCGCTTTTTAGTTTCCTTGTTTCATGAAAGAAAAAGGATATTTTGATAATCACAAATCAGAAAAGGTTTGCTGAAACTTGTTTTCTGCTTCTAATAGGCCTTCTAAAAGCATTTCAATGAAGTATTAGCTGTATGTTTTATATCATAATTTCCTTTTTCCATTGCAGTATGTTTGGTGACCAGAAGAACTGGTACACACTTCTCGGTATGAAAAGCCAAGTCAACCCAGTCGACCAATCAAGACTCTTCATAGATGAACGTCTTCTACTGAATGGATTTGAGATTAGACAGCTGATCGGTTAGTGTTCTGTGACATTGAATTGTGTGTTATGTTTGTGTAATCTGATTGCATGTAGTGGCAGATGCAGGATTCTTTGCCAGGGGGGTAAGTCTGAAAGACTGACAGACCCAAAAGTATTATTTAGTGCTAAAGCCTGTTGAAAAAAAGGAGAACAAAAAAAACAGACTGATTTTCATGCTTTTCTGTTGTTAGCTATCCATGCTTCAGGTGCCTGTCTTGGTCTTAAAGTTTAGTTTGCACTTGAAGTTGCCTTATTGGTTTTGTGCCTATAAGAGTGAAGAAGGTAGATAGGGATGGATAGGAGTGAGAGGAATAGCAGATAGAGCAGGATGGGGTAGAATAGGATGGAGAGAGTGAGAGAGAGATATAGAAAGAAAGAAAGAGAGAGAGGCCAAGGGAAAGGGGGGAAAGAGAGAGAGAAAGAGAGAGAGAGAGGCCAAGTGAAAGGGGAGAGAGAGAGAAAGAGAGAGAGAGAGGCCAAGAGAAAGGGGAAAGAGAGAGAGGTCAAGAGAAAGGGGAAAGAGAGAGAGAGAGGCCAAGGGAACGGGGAAAGAGAGAGAGGCCAAGGGAAATTGGAGAGAGAAAGAGAGAGAGGCCAAGAGAAAGGGGAAAGAGAGAGAGAGAGGCCAAGGGAAAGGGGAGAGAGAGAGAGTGAGAGAGGCTAAGGGAAAGGAGGGGAGAGAGAAAGAGAGAGAGAGGCCAAGGGAAATGAGGGAGAGAGAGAGAGAGAGGCCAAGGAAAAGGGGAGAGAAAAAACAGATGAACGAATACTGGATGACAATGTTTTCATTCAAACAAACTTTCTCTTGACCTTAGACCCCGACACAATGGATGCAAGGCTGGAGGTTGTTTCAATGTCGATGAAGATCGTCCCGTTTTATGGCTTGGATGACCTGATTGAGATAGTGGAAACCATAGCAACACAGAGAGTTCAGTCAGTGATGCATTGCAGGCCGCTTAAGCTTTCTAACCATCTCATGGTAAGGATCTAGTCAGTTATATCACAGTCCCCCCCCCCCCCCCCCACTCCGGGGTCGGAGGGACCGCATTCATGTTCCCAAAATCTCTGGTAAAGGGGTACTTTTCACGCAACAAAATCCGGTTCGTAATACACAAAATATCGGCCCGTATTGACTTTACGCACCGGAGATAGTGGGGTGCTTTCAAAGGCAGGGAACATGCATACACGTACCCTAAATAACACTGAGTGAGGGTGGGCGGGACGATGGTAATGCGACATTTGCTCAGGTGTCATTTGCTCCTCGTTTCATTTCCTCAAAGATGTATAGTTAGGGCGGAGTTGCAATCGGGTTCTTGGTTAGATTTGTTTAAATTATTATTATTTTATTGGGCAATAAATAAAATACAAAAGAAATCAGAAAACAGAAAGTTGTATATATAAAAGGAAATACAAACATTGGAATGCCAGGGACAGAAAAAGTTAATCTAAAAACTGTAGCTATAGTAGCCTTCCAAATACGTTCCAGTGGTTGTAAACATAAAGTATTGGTGTGTACTGCAAGGTTCTGGAATCATCAAAATGATAAGAAATTTGGCCCGGTCTTGGTACAGTAAAAAGCACTGTACATAGAAAGATGTATATGGGACTACACGATATCTATTCATGCAGGATCGATATGATAATGTACCAAATATATCAATTAGTAGGCGGTTTTACGGCAAAATTTGTATCATCACGTATTAGTCAAAACTTTCACTTTCACATGGTAATAAGAGCTTCCATTTCATTTTTTTTGAGAGGGGGGCGTTTCCAAAACTGGTCTATACCTTTAAGGTGTGGGATTTCTGAAAGAGGAATTGATCTCAGGGAGAATGAATTACCTTATAGAATATGGGACAGAGAGTTGTGGCATTCCATGGTCGCCAACGTCTCAGGACATGCAGAGATGCCAACTAGTACGGATTTCCCGTAATTGGTACGGAAATTAACGACCATTACGGCAGTACGGAATGTTGTCTAAAAATTATGTTTTTTTTTTTTTTTGCGCATAGGGATCTATCGTAGCCAGTGCTGTACAGTATGGTGGCCATCCAGCACTCGCTGCATGAGAAAGATGGAAAATTATCAAGTATTCTCTTAATAGAAGCCAATTTTTCATTGAAAAATTATGTGTTGTGATGAACTGAAAATCAATATTTAGCAACTTTGTGGGAGTAAAATCACAACAAATTTCAGATAATCATGCGCGCATGCGTCCGCTTGCCATTCTTTTAAGATTCATGGCGCCGCATAGGAAATTACTGATTTATTCCCCAAATTACTGATTTTGAGCCTTATGGTTACTGATTTGTGCTCTGAAAGGTTGGCATCCCTGGACATGGCACTTAAAGAAGAAGAAGAAGGAAAATGAGAGTGAAGCAATTATAGCCAGAGCATGTACAAATGTATCATACAGCCACACATGCTCCAACTGCAATTACTCCATGGTCATTTTCTTCTTTCTTACACTTACAAATTCTTAGCTTCTACTCTTGATCTGACGATATATCTCCACTTAACCCTAAACTTAGAGGCAACTTAAAAAGCTATCACTACCCTAACCCCATACCTTAGACATAATAAAGTCTAGATCAAATGTCAGGGCATCTGTGTGATCCCCTTCTCTTCATATCATTTGAACTTTATTCCCACATGACAAGCTAACTGCTTCATTTATCATATCTATTAAAGGACTATCCTAGTTAAATACTCTCTACATGCAGGTACATTGGCTACTCATGGCAATGGTAATGGTAACAATATTTACAAAATGATTTCTTTTTGACAGGGAGAAGCTGTTCGCATGGCCAGGTCACTGCCTAACATTATGAGTTCAGAGGAGGTCAGTGACATCATGGACAGTGTGGACAGTCTTACCATGTGGAAGAGTAAACTCTGCTTGCATGGAAAGAGCTTCATTAAGGATATCTTCACCATTCCTGACGTGGAGCCAGATTAAAAATGCTACGACACATCCTCTGCAGACAATTGCCCTGCGGTCTTTTTCTTACAAATGTTCTAGCAAATGATTTTGAGCCAGAGATGATACTGTGTGGCTCCATTTTTACAAGCCGATCGCCTGTCTGATTATCAAGATATTTATAATTATTTATGAACGGTTTCATAACACTACAGTCTATTGGGGAAAACGAGTGTGGTAAAACTGGTCACTCAAAGATTTTTTTACTTTTTTGAGGCACTTCTTTATCATTTTGAGGCGCAATTTTTTTAGGGCTTCAATATTACACCATATCACATACACTGATAACATGTAGGGCCGTGCATCTCAGCTTTAACATGGTTAAACGATACCTTTAAAAATATGGGTTATTGACAATAATTTCCTCGGCAATTCAATGTAAGAATATGTAGAAAAAGGTTGACACCAGATATTTTTCTTGACGTGTTGAGGTGTTGTGGTCTAGTGGATACGTCATCAGACTGTAGATCACATGGTTTGTGTTTTGAATCCCGCCGTGGGACTAATGTCCTTTGGCAAGACATTAATCTACATTGCCACACTCAACCCAGGTGATGTAAATGGGTATCTGGCAGGGATTAATTTCTTGAAATGCTAGAGTGCCATAATGACAGCCATGCTAAAGCAGGTCTAATAATTGTTGCTCCAGGAGTGTCAGATCAATATACAAGAACCCATTATTATTATGAAGAACTGATTTTGAAGATATTTTAGCCTTCAATTTTTTTTTGTAGCTTTGGTCCCCATCATGTACTATAATTGTGCCTTTGCACAGATTGAATTGTCCCAGATTTAACAGCAGTATAGGCTATTGGGGAGGATTGGAGCATAGTTATCTGAAATTGGTGACTTTTAAAATCAAATGGTGTATCTGATTATGAATTTCCAAGTATTTTGATATTGTAGCACAGACTATTCACTCATTCCATTTCTTTAAAATTTGAAAATTGATTAATTGATGAGCATTCAATGAAATATGGAATTTAAAAAGACTTTCATTATCTTTTTATGCACTGGTGTTTAGAACAAAAACTGCATAAAATAATAAAGAAAAAGCCTATTAACACATGTAGCATAGCTGCACTCTCCAAGATAAATTTTCTTTATTGATCAATTTGTTCAGGTTTGAAGAGCTTTTCTCTCAATTTAATGTCAAGAAGAAAAAAATAACCTTTTCCACAAATAATTCCAGACATGTAAATAATGTTTTGCCAAGATGATTGTAAAGAGATCATGCTTTGGGAGATATTAAAAAGAGATGAAATACTAATAATTTTACAAAGATGAAGACATTTCGTTGGCTTTGCACAATACACTTTACTAGTATATGATATTAGCAGCTGAAAATAACATGAATTGTTGTAACTTTTTGTTCATTTTGTAATATACTTTTATTTCTATACATGTATTTTATATACAATGGATCTCAGAGATTTAGTGATAAATTTTACTTTGAAAATGGAAGAAAGAAGAAGAACAATTTCAGATGAGTCCCATACGCTTTTATGTTTGTATCTACCCAGTCATATGAGCAATCTTGCATTAAACCTCTTTCTATATTTCTCTCTCTCTCTCTTTTTTCCCCCTCTGTCTTTCTCTCTCTCTCTCTCTCTCTCTCTCTCTGTTTGATATTTTTTTTGTGTGAAGAAGATTAAAGTGCTGTTGACAGAAAATGTTCATTTGTTGTTGGATTAATTGCCTCATGATAATCTGATAGTGTACCTCTTTGATCTCAATCTGATAGATTAGATTGTGTTCAACATTTGTCAAATAAAAACAAGGATCAAATTGTAAAGTTTTATTTTTATATTACATGTTTTATGCAGGGACAATATACTTGAGAGTAAATATTGAGAATAAAAGCTCACAAATGCTTGCAAATTCATGTTAATCGGTTGTGCATTTTTTCAGCGTACTTGTCAACTTGATTACATTTTCTTCTGTCACTCATTTTTTTTTTTTTTTTTTTTTTTTGGGGGGGGGGGGGCGGGGGCTACTCACAAATTAAGACCTACGGGTGTGCCGCTCCAACAGCAACTTTTTCACAAAAATCTCTAAACATCGGTCCCATTTTTAACAAAAATCCCCCCTAAATATGGGTCTGCTTTTTCAAAATTTTGAAAAATAGGCTTTACTTCGAAAAATGACCCTTAAAAATGGGTGGGGGTTTTGGGGTTTCAGTAGCACACCCCCATCACACCAAATCTGAGTAGCTTAGTTGCTTCTTTGTTTTGTTGTAGAAAAACATTTCGTAGTCAAATAAACTGCAAGTTTCAATGTGCAAAATTTAGCTGAAAACACCATGTTTCACGGCAGCAGTAAACTGTCTTTCTTAGACAAGTTTCTGTCTGCTGCCATCTTTTGTCGGTAATAATAATTAATTTTGTTCTGCTTAGAAATTCATCTTCATTTATGAAAACATGAATTTTCTTCAATCTCACTGTATTCATATTGAAAACTACCCGTATTTTTGGCAACCCACTCCACTCCAACCCATTTAATGTAGAGGAAAGGGAAGAATAGAGAAGAAATATCCATGTCCTTGCGGAAACTAAATAAAGAGGAAACTATAACTTCCCATATTTTATTATTTGTCAAGTTAGTTTGGACTAGCATATATCAGCACAAAGCTTTTAGTTTCTTACGTTTCTCATCTCATTTCAATTTGTGTATTCTACATGTATTTTATATGAATCATATGTTATCAATTATTTGACCTTTGTTCTTTCATTTCATATTTAGGTGACTTTCACAAATCGTTTCTTTCTTCCCAAGTTCTTTTTGTGTATTAAAAAAAAAAGTTGTTTATTATGCCTCATGTTTTCAATGATTTTATTCCCGAGCCTAAAGTTCCTCTTAGAAATGCCTTTGAGCGCCCACAATATTCGATCTCAATATCCCAAAAATATGTATTATCTCTACTAAAAAAATAACAATGATTTCTATTTTTATGAATGGCCATATAACCTTTGTAATCATAACAGAATGACAAAAGTTCGAAATAAAACAGACCAATAATAATAATAATGATAATGATAAAAAGACAGTTATGGGTGTTTGAAATACGTGATCACTTAATATTTTCGAGTCTCCAATTGGCAATTTTGTCTGGATTGTGACGTCGTCATGGCTAACTCTCCCGTTCGTCGTGAAAAACAATATGATTGTTTTGTTTTTCTCCCTTGGGGCACTTCTTAAAATAAAATATGGAAAGCACTTTATAATATGTCCTCTAAAACAAGACCCTCTTGAGTCATACATTTTGAAATATTGAAATTGTAGTTATTTTGTGTGTTGGAACAAATGGGGAAAGTTGTTCGACGTACTCTAGTCTTTACTTACCAATTCACCAAATTTAAAGTGTCCTTACTTTTAGTGATTACAAACTTCAATAATTCATTACTTTTTCGTGATAACAACTTTCAACGATTCATAACTGTCTTATTTTGTGTGTGAAGTCATTCAAACTTTTACCAGTCTGATTCTATTAATGTTTCTGCTTTCTTTTAGAATACATGTATGTATTTATTTGTTTGTTTTGGATTTTCCTTTGATGCGATATTAATAATTTGCCATTTTCTTTAATTGATAATTATTTCATGATTAATAACAACTAACTCAAATTAATGTTTTTTTATCATTATGCTGACCTTAATAGAGCTTAAGCATGTAGGCTAAACGAGGAAAAAATGCTCGAAAATTTGTAGAATGCATCCATATTGCTTGTCATCAGTATTATCAGGAGATGCAATCTGGGAAATCGATTTCATTGGATGTGAATATGCGTGAGAAACTAACAAGTGTACCCGAGAAACATCCACAATACTTCTTTGTAAACAAAAAACCTATTCATTGTCTCGTAAAGAAAGAAAGATCTTGTTTACAAGCTCAGACTCTCACCAACTAAAACGTCAAAACTTGTCTGCTCTATCAATATCAAATTAACCCCTTTCGGTCAAGCGACGCATAACTATACATCTACTGCTATCGAACTAAAGACCTTACAATCTGGGATAGGGCAATTAGGGATGATTTGAGTAGTACGAGCGTTACGTATCTCATTTGAATGACACGCGCGAGGCTTCTGTTTGACGAGCTTAACACGTGTGATGTAGGAGAGTCGTATTAATAGATACGTCTGTTTTGGTCATTGCCAAAGGCAGGCAGTCGGGGTTTATATCTCTTCCAAAATGCGAGAGAATAATTTTGACGTTTTTTTTTTATAGAGTGCAGGTCATGCTTAGGCCTACTTCCCTTCTGTAAATGAATTTATATGCATTTTCGAAAACTAAAAATTCCATTTTATTTACACCTTTTGAATATACATGTACCTATTACAAATTACTAAATGAAATCATCATGGCTATTCATAATCTTAATTAGAAGTTTGGGCGTCATAATTGCTGAAAATTGTCAATAAACGGTCCGCTACAAGGTGGAGGATAGGAGGCAAGTTTGCAAGTACCCGTTTATGTTTCCTTCAGGATTGACTCGATGGATGAGCCCCACGCCCCCGGGGTGATTTGAGCCCCTCAAATTAAAAAAATGAAGACAAAAAATTGAAAAAAAGGGGGAGAAAAAAAAAATCGATTCACAATCTGAGGCAATATACAAAATTATTTTCGTATACTGTATGAAACAATGGACATGAGCCAAGTTAAAGTATTTGCTTGTTAGCATTTTTCTTGAAATTGCCCCCACCCCCAAGAGAATCCTGGATCTCTCACTACCCACTGCCCCTTCCAATATTATATACGTACTGATAGGGGCCCATAAAATGGACCTTTCGTTGAGTTAGCACCCCCCCCTTCTGCCATGTATAGACTTCTTCTTCCCCTTCTTAGGTATACTCCTCAGCGAACCAAACAAGACTGCAAAAAGATTCTGTTTAACCAAATGGATGAATGATGATAATGTACATGTATGTGTATGAAAGAAGATGATTAATAAGCGTTAATAATTTTCCCTTCAATACTGCAATTATCAAAAATACGTAAGAGTCATCTGCAGATAAATGTTCTTGAAAGAAAAGCCGTGTATTTTTCCTCAAATGCCTTCCCTTGTCAAATTAATGACTAGACGTCGCAGAATGTCAATTGAGTGATTTGGAGGGAAATCCAGAGGCTTGACACTTTTCACAATCCATTAGGATCCACGATACCGTGTGATTACGATACCATGCGGTTTCTATTCTTCAAGTCGTCTGCCAAGTTTTTTGGTTGATTATCAGTATCAATATTCGAAGAAGATGTGATTTCTTTGTTCCTCCCGTTTTATACAATAAATTTCACTAGTGCTACTTTTTATAATCTCTGAATTGTCTATTTTCTTTTTTGTTTCTTCTGTCGTTCCGTCTTTCGGTTTCATTTTCAGTGAAAGTCTCCATGAAATTTGTCTCTTTTATAATACCCCCTTCTCCCTTCCTTCCTTTTCTATTCCCTTTCCTTCACACTCCCCCTCTTCTTTCTGAGTGCCACTGTATATCTCTCTATACCTCTATTTTCGTTTAGTCATAACTTGCCCCTTTCTCAAGCTTTTTTTGCCTCAAGCTTTTTTTGCCCCCCCCCCCCATGCCCTCACACATTCACACTTCATCCTCTCTCCCTCTTCCTTGCACATCTACCATCTCTATTATGTTTCTCTCTTTCTTTTTATTTACTCCTTCCCCCTCTCTCTTTCTCTCTTTCATATTTATCATTTTCTCCTAAAATCTTTGCTTGGCTCTCGAATCTTCTTGGTTTTACCACACATCTCTCTCTCTCTGCCTGGAGCAAAATGTCTCATTTCTGAAAAGAAATCAAGTTTATAGCGATGACTCACCCCTTTGATATCTCTTTTCACCACTCGATTTTCCCCTCCCTCTTTGTAAATTGAACTATCCATTCTGAGATCAATCATGCGGAACGCCTACTGATGTCTACGTAATGTCCCATTCACCTATTTCCGATTTAGATACATTCGGAGTGTTCTATTATTAATAGGGGTGTTTCATTTGGAAGAGACAGGTGCATATGGGAAATACAAGGAGGAATTTGGCGAATGTACACGGCTCCACCGATACCGCGTTCACCGATCATCTCGTTGTGGTATAGGCTGGGACTAAACCAACGGGACGAATTCTAGCAGTGATTTTCTTATGTTCTTCCTATTCTTGGACTTATAATCGTGCGATTTTCATTGGATTTGAGTACCTTCTACATTATAACACACCGTAGCCGTGACATCATTCTAGAGGTAAGAACATTTTAAATGAACTATTTATTTTACTGAGTGGTATAAAAATCTTATCCAACTCGAGATGAGAGTAGACATTTCGCATTGCCGTGGCACTGGTACTTTATACCAGTGAATTGGATACGAGTGTAGAGGGGCAACTGGTCGGCCAACGTCCCGGCTGAGCACACACACGCCCTTGCCTCACAGTCATGTTAATTTTACGATCCCATTTACCAATACTATAGTCATCACGATGGTCTGTAACATAATGTACATGTTCTGACTCAAGAATGTATATTGCATTTGTGTTCGGTACAGAAACGATTTGAAGGATAAACGTCCCAAGCGCTTTGTTGGAAATGTGTCGCCTTCCGAAAAACATTTTAGAATACTATTACTCAGAATACGTCTATTTTCTATATTGGCCAACTATATGCACTCGTACACCTGTTCATTTTGTACATAAAAGTTGTATGAAAAAGAATATACACGGTATGTATATATATGTGACATATTCCATATAATAATACGCTAAGGCGTCGAGGGGGGTATCTGGGGTCCATTTTACAGCGCCCAAATCTCCCCTCCCGCCCGCCCCCGGGCGCCGCCGGGCGATCGAGCGGACAGAGGGCATCTTAATCCAGCTGCTCGACCACGTCCCAGCGCGGTGCGACGTCCCGGTCGTCGTCGACGTCGTCGATGCGTCCGCACGTCCTACTTATCCGTCGCGAATTTCATGCTTTAGCATGAAACGGAAATGGTCGAGCGGTCTGAGGCGCCGGTTGCGTTCGATTCGCCAGCAGCTCTTGCACTTTTTGCACGCACGGGTTCGATCCCGCCTCCGTCGCAATTTTTTTTTTCTTCCCCGTGTTTGTTTTGTATAGTTTAGATTTTGTAATCTTTACCATTTTTTTAATTTTAATTAAAATGTAGACCTCATATTTAAAATTTAAATGAGTCGAGTCTTTATTTGATATTTATTAGCTTATTTCATGATATCTAGACCCCTCTAGGCCTATAAATAAAATCAGCGCAACAGATGTCTTCCCATCCACGTCCAAACTTAGAGACCTATTTCCATCATTATTGCCGGGATTTTTATATAGTTTTCGTGAGTGGAGGTATGAAATCAAAGCTTATTTTACTGAGTTTTGATTATCATTTATTAAAGGAAAGTTTTCACAAGAAAATCAGAGAAAAACATCGTTCAGTTTCAAGAGCTCTGCCGTACGCATACAGTGTGTAGTGCAGTGCACTCTAGCTGCGCTGGCTGCTCGACTGAGCTGAGTGAGTGAGCTATTCAGAGTCGAAGAGACTATGAAGGGCCAAACATGCCAATATTCGACAACTATACGCTATATTATGTATCCATCCATGCGACTATTTATGTCTATCCATTCATTGAAGTAGGCCTACACGTGAACACAACAGCGGGCAGGCCGAAGTGCCATAAGATCGTTGGGGGGGGGGGGGGGCAAAATATTTTTTTTTGCATCTTACATGTAACAAAAAAAATCTGCATCTTACATGTTACATGCAGACCCCACAAAACATTCATTTTTCAAAGTGTGGGGGGGGGGGGTCAGGTAGATCGAAGCGAGTTGAGTGTAGGCGTGGGGTCCACGGGTTGGGGGGACGGGGGGGGGGGGGATCGGTAGCTCGAAGCGAGTTGAGTGTATGCGTGGGGTCCACGGGGGTAGAGTTGCGTACCAACTACGCTGGCCTACGTTACTATATGCTGAGGGACGGAAAGGGGTACGCAACATGAACGAAAACAATTCAACATGTTTAATTTTTTTCGCGTACTTTCGGCGTAGAAACTTGACGCAGAAAGTACGCCTTTTTACGCAACAGTACGCTACACTACGCCAGATCGACAAAGCAGTAAAAGCTTTCCACACAGTAAGCAACCATAAGCAAACCTGTACGCCAGCCTACACATAACCTACGCAGGGACTATTTTCCCATTCATACGCAGCCTAATTTCTCAAAGTCGGTACGCCACACTACGGAACTCTACGCAGTTCCAGTGGCTTAAAGAATAACTACCGGTACAGTTGGATCATTTTTTTTTTTTTAAATGAGGCCAAATTAAAAACAAAACATGTTTAGCATCCTGTTTTTTCGAAAAATGGGAAGGAGGAGGCCCTTTTTTTTTTTTTTTTTTTTTCAAAATGGCCGCTCCATACATTTTCCCTGACATTCGGGCTATTTTTCAAGATGGCGGCCGACAATTTTTTTTTTTTCTTTTTTAAAATCAGAAATACATTTTAGCAGTGATTTTCATGTTTTTTTTCTTTCAAAAAATAAAAAAAATAAAAATAAAAAATAGGAGGCGGCCCCCAAAAAGGAAGCGGGCGGGGACGCTGTTTATTTTCTTTCAAAAAACAAAAAAAAATTCAAAAAAATTTCAAAAAAAGAAAGAATAGGAGGCGGCCCCCAAAAAGGAAGCGGACGGGGACGCTAAACATGTATATTTTTTTAATGGCCTGAATGGCAAATAAAGTTCTTGGTGGTTTTAATTTAGACAGTCTCTATATATCTATTTACACCCCCCGCCCCCCTCTAGAATCCCGCGGATTTCCGCGGGTCCAGCTAGTCTATAATAATAATACGCTAAGGCTCCGCGGGGGGCGCGACGTCTCGGCGAGCCTTTGTATTCTATTGTTTTTTAATGAGATCGCCGACCCAAGTTGGTGCGGCTATCTCCTCCCGAACCCTGCCCTCGGGGCACCCGTGCCCGGTGCCATCGTCCGCGGGAGAGTCTACTCTGTGGAATTGGCTATACTCCGCCCGAGGTCCTCCTCCGTGTCGACGTCCAGGGCGAAAACAGACGCGACATGCATAATGCACGATATGCGTGACGACAGAGATACCTCATGGATATTCAACATTGCATCCGTAGACACACGACCGATGACCATCCACTCACATTAAGTTGCGTAATAAATGCACGCTGAATGGGTATGACTTACCCCGTGTTAGGTATCTTTCTATAGGATATGTGCTTTGTTGTAGCTAGGACGTGCTTTGCATGTAGTAGCTGCGCAAGAGATGAACGGGGCTTCCCGTCGACGTCCAAACTTAGAGACCTATTTCCATCATGATTGCCGCGATTTTTATATAGTTTTCGTGAATGGAGGTATGAAATCAAAGCTTATTTTGTGATTATCACGGCCATGTGTACTCAATTTTGATTATCATTTTCTAAAGGAAAGTTTTCACAAGAAAACCAATGGACTGACAGTTGAGTCGCAAGCTGCTTTCATTCAACACACAGCTGCGCTGCTTGGGAAGCTCCAACACCGGCACCGGGCACCGCAGGCGTCCGACGCCTGCGGCGCCGGTGTTCGAGCTTGCTGGAGTTACGCTGAAGTGTGTGTGAGTTCAGCTGAGCTCGAGTCGAAGAGATTTGACACTTTGAAATTGTTATCTGTTGGTTTGCATCATTATTGCCGCGATTTCAATATAGTTTCGTGAATAGATTTACGAAACCTGAGCTTAGAATTAGTAAAAGTATTACTATAAATAATGTTTACGTTTTTAAACGACTGTCTGATATTTTCTTATGAAAATTTTACTTTGAAAAATGATTATCGAAATTCATGGTCAGAAATAATCACAATCTAGGGTCTATTATTATGTTACAGTTCTTGCATCAAATCAATGCATGAAAACTTGGTTATTGAACTAGAAAAATGTTTTTTTTTAATTTTAAATAGGCAATTATGAAGTAGGATGTAGGAAGCCTGAAACCTTAGCCTACTAAACAAATCTCAACAAAGTGTAGGCCTATCCTTTTATGAATTAATGAAAAAGTAGCCCCAGAAAAAAGAGCCCCCGAAAGTTGAAAAAGTAGCCCCCGAAAATTTTCCGAAAATTTGAAATGGAGCCCCAGAAATGAAAAACTTAATTTTTTGCCTGCGCCCCCCTCTAGAATGGGTCCTGAGTTGAGTGTATATATAATATAGGCGTGGGGTCCATGGGTTACAAGGGGTCATTAACCCCCCAAAGCTCAGGGGGTTACGTTCTTCAAAGTGGGGGGGGGGGGAGAGAGATCAGATCGCAGCGAGTTGAGTGTATATATAATATAGGCGTGGGGTCCACGGGTTTCAAGGGGCCATAAACCCCCGAAAGCTTGGGGGTTTTAGGCGTTTAATTAGGGTCAGATGAGCATTTTTTTAATACTTTATTTGTGACACCTGCGGGTCACTAATTGGCGTGGGTCAATACGTAGAGTTGCGTAGTGTTGCGTACCACCTACGCTGGCCTACGTTACTATATGCTGAGGGACGGAAAGGGGTACGCAAGATGAACGAAAACAATTCAACATGTTTAATTTTTTTCGCGTACTTTAGGCATAGAAACTTGACGCAGAAAGTACGTCTTTTTACGCAACACTACGCTACATGCCTACGCAACAGTACGCTACCCTACGCCAGATCGACAAAGCAGTAAAAGCTTTCAACACAGTAAGCAACCATAAGCAAACCCGTACGCCAGCCTACGCATAACCTACGCAGGGACTTTTTTCCCATTAATACGCAGCCTAATTTATGCGTAGTCGGTACGCCACACTTACGCAGTTCCAGTGGCTTAAAGAATAACTACCGGTACAGTTGGATCGTTTTTTTTTTTTTAAATAAGGCCAAATTAAAAACAAAACATGTTTAGCGTCCTGTTTTTTCAAAAAATGGGGAGGAGGCCCTTTTTTTTTTGTTACTTTCAAAATGGCCGCTCCGTACATTTTCCCTGACATTCGGGCTATTTTTCAAGATGGCGGCCGACATTTTTTTTTTTTTTTTTTAAAGTCAGAAATACATTTTAGCAGTGTTTTTCATGTTTTTTTTCTTTCAAAAAATTCAACAAAAAAACAAAAAAAAATAGGAGGCGGCCCCCAAAAAGGAAACGGGCGGTGACGCTGTTTTTTTTCTTTCAAAAAAAAAAAAAATAGACTATAGACCCTATTAAAAAAAAAAAAAAAAAAAAAAAAAAAAATAGGAGGCGGCGAAAGTGAGAATATGGATAGGAACAATTGAAGACAATAATCATAAATAACGAAAGTGAAAACGAAATTAAATTATAAATTATCTGCAACAAATTTTTATTACAAATATCTGATTTCACTTTTTTCTTCCAATTTTTAATTTTTATTACATGGTACAGATAAAAAATAAAATCAAAACGCTACATTAAACGGCAAAGAAAAGGTTTATATTTTTACAAGTAAAATATAAATAAAAAGAGAAGAAAATGAAAAAATAAATAAAAAGTAATCATATACAAGAAAGAGAAATAAAAATGAAAATAAAAGAAGAAAAAAATGTTCCAAAGAAAAAAAAGGGTGTTAAATTATATAAAATCTAACGTAACCTAAATTAACCTTAATTTTGTTTGTATTTAAATCAATATTATTTTCGAGAGCGCATATATATCTATTAACATTTTACAGCCCCCCCCCCCCCCCCCCAACCCCCTATAATCCCGTGGATTTTTCAATGTGAATACCAACAAGTTAGACTTATGGTGTCCTCAAAATGGCAAATAAAGTTGGGTAGGAACTTATCGTTTCCTCTAATTTGCAAATACAGTTCTTGGTGGTTTTAATTTATATATCTATTTACACCCTCCCCCCCCCCTTAGGTATTCCGCGGGTCCTGCTTCTATTACAGTTATTTTCTTTTTTTTTAATCAGAAATACATTTTAGCAGTGCTTTTCATGTTTTTTTTCTTTCAAAAAATCCAAAAAAAATCCAAAATCAAAAAAAATCAAAAAAAAAAAAAAAAATAGGAGGCGGCCCCCAAAAAGGAAGCGGACGGGGACGCTGTTTTATTTTCTTTAAAAAAAAAAAAATCAAAAAAAAAATCAAAAAATAAATAAATAGGAGGCGGCCCCCAAAAAGGAAGCGGGCGGGGACGCTAAACAAGTTTATTTTTTTAATGGCTTGAATGGCAAATAAAGTTCTTGGTGGTTTTAATTTAGACAGTCTCTATATTTACACCCCCCGCCCCCCTCTAGAATCCCGCGGATTTCCGCGGGTCCAGCTAGTGAACACAATAATCTGTTGAGTAACTTGAGTTTTCCATATAATGTAGAAGTGTATTTAAAGTTTAAACCATTACAAATGAAATAAAACAATATTAACTATCTTCCTTGCTATGGATTATTAAATGCTTATGGAAAATACTATAGAGTATAGTGAGGTATGATGTCAAGTTTTGAAGGAAGGTGTGTTATCTGTAATCACCTGCACGCAGGAATGTTGTTTACTTTAGAAAGGTCACCCCGTGGGTAAATATTCATAATGTACATGTAGGTAGGTACAAATAAATAGGAAGAAATGACCCAAAGGCAACGTAACACTGGATGACCTTTGAACTCCTTATGATCAACTTACAAGCATTGACATTCTTTTTGGTAAGGTCACAGAGCTCAGAGAGGGATACCAGAGAACCTATTGAAGTTGATGATATTATTATACAGCACTGTACGTGTATATATGCCTAAGCTATACTGTGTAAGCTTCAGGAGTTGAGAATTATAACACCGGGCAATTTGGATTCAGTTCACTCTATGTTTTGCATTTTGAATTATACAGTTTTGTATTTATTTATTTTGTCAATCATCTACCGATATCATTTTGTCAAGTTAGGAACTGCATGAACAGAACATTGACATTTGGTCCAGAATCATAGATAGGACGATAAAACGTATTAGGTCAGAGTTATAGTCAGTGCAGCTTCAAACAAAACTAAAGAAAACATGTAGTGCGAAAATCTTTGTTCTTCCTTATAGCTAAGTACACTGATGTAGAGAGAGTATTGATAATCTATGGGTTGTTTCTGCATGAACAAGTATTATCACTTTCCTCATGCATCATCATCATCTTAATCCCATAATACCTGTCACCAATCTGATAACATTTATAACTTTCATTTTCGATATAACATTCATTGGAGAACATCACAATAACCCATCAACATTCCATTATTGTATTATTAGTCCAAGGTATGATGAAACTTACCAGAACCATTAAAATGTTATTAATCACTTTTTATAACACATGCTTGTCATGATTTTATAAAAAGAAAGTGAGGCCTGCACAACTTAACATGAAACTTTTCTTCAATAACAAGTATCACCTTATAAAACAAATTTGCTTTCAGCTTTACCTGATAGTGAAAGTACTGGTGAAGAATTGAAATCCTTCTATTTCAAGACACTCCATAAGGCTATAGCCACCAATAAGTGTCTATATAAGAAAAAGAGATTAAAAAAAAATAGTATAAATAGCACGTGCCCCTATTAAAACCCGTCTTGGAAAATCTTCAGTACACTAAAGAAAACTGTATTTCTTTCAGGGGCTCCCCTGATTGTTGTATAAGATGCCCCTTCAAATATTAACCTACAAAGGCATCCGAAGAATTAAAATGAGTAATACCCTAGCTATTTTGTTTTTATTCTTGCTTGTCGGAGACTATTTCTGTCCGATTAAGACCGAGTCTTGATAAACTTTTTGTTCGCTTGTCAGTTATTCCTGAAGTGAATGTAATCTAAAACAGCATCACATTTTCAATCGTTGAAGCGATGACCCCCCCCCCCCCCCCTGTAAGAGAATCCTTGAGCGGCCCTGAAACTGTAGAGGTAAATGTCCGTGAAACAGCTCTTCTCCTTTCACGTAATTAATAACACTTATTAATCACCATAGCTGCATGCTACCATGCTAATGAACCTAATATTGATTGCTGAAGTTTTCGCTAAGTAATTAGTCAACACTGTTTACTTAATAATTTCCATCAGATTTGATACATAATAATACAATATTTATAGAACGCATAATAAACAAAGTTTCTCTATGCGCTGTACAAGCATGAATGACGAGAGAAATATAATCACACAAAAGGAATCAACAAAGAAAAGTATACAAATCTTATAACTACTAAAATTCCTAATACTAAATACTAAGAGCACTTTTTTTATTTTTTTGGTCTAAACAAAATCGCAACGACTCAGCCAGCCGCTGAATAAGCTGGGGGGGGGGGGGGCACTTCCCTGTTTGCCAGTACATTTTTCAACACTCTCAACACTTTTTTTTGGCCGGGGGGGGGGGGGGGGCACGTGCCCCTCTGGATCTAGTGTATACAGGGACACTATCTGGATCCGTCCCTGGACGTATTCAACGATGAAAACCTGTGACGATTTAGTATTATGCAATATGCCACTTTCGGTTGTTTCCCCCTTAATTTTACCAGTAAACAATCATGTATTTATGTGTTCTACTTTTGTTTTCGAAATAATGTTTACAAATTTACACTGGAATACGAAATGTATAAAATTGTCTACCTACATTTCAATAAGAGAAGTGAACCTACGACAAAGTATGAATCACCCCATTATTATTATTAATGACTTATGGTGAACTCTGTTTTATTATATTTGTGAATCCACGGGAAAGCTCAATTTACCTCCAAATCATTACTACCTGAGTTGTTTTTGCAGAACAAAAGTTCATTGGACACAGTTGGATGCTTATTGTAGAAAGGACCTCAATTTGACCCCATGGAGTTGAACAAAAGGTGCAGCAATTAAATAATTAAAGAGCAGCCTCGGAGAAAAGAAATCAAACTAAATGATTGGTGTAATATCATTCGAAATATTCACGCCTACAAATTTAAAGTTTGTGATAGCGCCAGTTATTAATTTTTTAGCCATCTCTTAATCTTAATACATGGTGACAATAGATGAGTAAGGCATTGTCAGAAGAAATATTAGCACGTTGCTCCTGCATAGCTTCGAACATAATGACATTTAATAATCAAGAAAATAATATAGGGTCTAAATCAATTGTACGTTTTTCATAGGCCCTATACTGAATGCTAAGGTTTTATGTTTTATACAATGTAGTTTCGACATAAGTTTCTCCATACACACACTGGTAGATCCTAGGGAGATGTTCCCTTTATGTGTTCATGTTCCATGGGAGTCCATGGGGCCCAAAACATGGGGGCGTACGTCGTTAGCCACCCCCCCTCCTTCATGCTCCACTTTGTACCTCAAATGAAATATAACACACTCTGTTATAATATTTCCAATTTAAAGAACTCTTCTTCTACAGGATGTGACGTATCTGCTATTCTGTCTGCTTCCATGTATTCTTCGAAGAAACGAAAGAATACAATCAACCCGTCCCCATTGTTGTACGTATAGATTTAGGTTGAGTCATGTCATGGATCTCTTTGTAGTACTAGTATTGTAGGTCCACCGTCCATGCTCATAGCGTGAACAGAGATGTCTGAGCTGAGGCGTGAATGCCCTCTCATTACAATAGTGTACTTTATTTCAACTCCTAAGCTCTAAATCGGTTTATTTCCCCAATAAGCAGACTAAGGACGATCAACTGAGCATCGATTTTTCATCTCATTGTTATTTTAGTGGAGGATCAGAAAACAAACACAGTTAATTCGAACAAAATTCGTGCAATGGGCCTTATCACCAGCGGTCAATAACAGACTCGTGCAAAACAACGGTATCGATGTGTACAGACCGTCTGCTTACATTATTCAATGTCATGTAGTTTCAACATCAGTAATAGGTTTAGTACATGTATGTAATGTCGTAGCCACGGCCCACAGGGCACATGCCCCCCCCCCCCCCATCGAATGGTGTCTGTTCACAAAGGGTATCAAAGATCAAAGTTATAGCGCAGAAAAAAGGTAGAACAAATAAATGGAAACGGAATATTGTAACGGGGATGACCACCCCTCTGTCTCTACTCAGCGGTCTTGTTAATTCACATTTTATTTAACGAGTATATAGAGCCGATTACCTTGCGTACGCATAAGAATATTTATAAACAAATGAAATAAAATGAATACAATTATAAAACAATGCACAATAGGACATAAGGAATCAAATCAAATCATTTATATTCCAATGTAAAACAACATATTATATACGAAAATCAATGACAGAATATTCCCATAAAAAGCTCAAAAAGGTATCTTAGAAAAACACACCATGATGCCATCGCCCTTTGGTTGTCAGGACGTACGCTACGCCACTGAGTGTAACAAGATAGCGAGACGGCTTCGAGCGAAGACCATACATTTGTGAATATCACCACAAGACTATAAACTCGCAAACAAAATGAATAAAACCAGTTTAACCACTGACAACAAGTCAGAAAACATACCATCGGAAATATATTGTATATTCAAGCTTTGATGGACATGTAGCTTGCTCGACAGAACAATAGAAAAAGATGGAAAAAACATCAAATAACGCTAACAACTTGCCTTTGTGATCAATAAAAAACAAGGACCATGTAAAATAATAATGATTATTATTAGGTTAATTAATGGCCTATTCAACTTTGGCATAGACGTCGATTAAGCTAAAAACAAACACCGTTGGGTTGGTGCTTATTGTTATGAAATATGACGTAGAATCAATTAAATACATTTCTTTGAAATAAAACACTGCCGGTGATAATATGATCTCTGCCTTCATATTTACCATCAAATTTGTAGAAGTACACGACTTTTGTTGTATGTAATGTTTTTTAATTTGATTTAAAACCCAGACGAGTTATTTTTGTATTAAATTTGAGACTTTCCTAAAAATACACACCAAAAAAACAAAAGACTAAATAAAACGTTAAAACAAAAATACAAACTTACAAATTACCAGCAGACAGACAAAAACAACAACAGAAAAAGTATAATTACTCAATAACAAAGCAATTGATATACATGTATGTCATCGAAATATTACAACAGTGAGGAAAAACAATAATTTTTTTGGAAATCGTTCTGAACGGTTCTGGATTGACGGTGAACTCCGGGGGTGAAACATTTTACAATTCTTGTTTTCTAGAGGATAATGATCGATTGATTGAATTTGCCTCAAAATGGACCCGGCTCCATTTCTCAGATTCCATATGCATTCCTTCTTACTCCTTCAAATTCTGTCATCATTATTTTGTCAAAGACCAAAAAACAAAGTACTACAGACAAAATTACAAATTTGTCGAAGCTCGTAATATTGCCAATATACGAATAACAAGAACAAGAACAAACCACCGGCTGTGTCTAGTTAACAAGTTCAAGTCGGGTTCATGTTAACTTTTACAGGCAGAGTAATTGAAGTTGTCGTTGACGAAACAAGCCCGATAAACGAAAATGCAGACTTGGTTCTCAACCTTAATAAAAAATAACCTGTTAATATAAATTCCACGTGTTATTAGCGAGATGAAAATAACGGGAGGCATTCCTGTAGAGTACACTACAGTAGCGAGATCCATTTTATATGCGGTATATTTCAGAGACCTTGTAGGTACGAAAATGACAATGAGCTTTGGTATAGCAGCAGGCCTGTGTATAATCAGTTGAAATTGATTCCGTCTTTGTAACGTTCATTATCAGTATCATTATATTATACTAATCATTATCTAATATCAGTAAATATATTAGTAATGTTATTAATAATTAGTAATACAATTATTATTATAAATAATATATAGGCCTATTTTCATTTTTGTTATTGATTATTATCATTATTGTTATTATTTTTATTATAATTATTATCATTATTACTTATAAGTATATTAGTATTATCATTATCATCATCATCACCGTCGTCATCATTAAAATAAATGTACAATAATGCTCGCTATATTTGTCACTATAGTGAGTATTACAGTGATAGACTTTATTATTGTTTGTGCACAAATTACACAATATTATACAGAGGCAGAAATGCTGCATACCTGTAATTTTCCACTAAACCCAAAGTAGCAATAACCAATGGAGGGTTAAAATTTGCCTTTCACCATGAAATAACTTAACTACTCATTCGTATTTTTGTCTATACAGTATGTTGACATAAATCGTAGTAAATTATTTAAACCTTGCAAGCTGAAGGAGCGCCATTTTGTCGATGACAATAGATGTGTGTGCAGAGGGGATTTATTCCAATTTACTCCAAAACTTTGAAAGCAGGAATTTGTATAGCATAACCATGTAAGTCCATGGCATAACCTTGATGCTATTTGGCTGCTCCTAATCTTAAGAACCTCGCAAAGTCGATCACATTTATGACATTTGATAATGGAAGACGTATTCCTTTGGGAATACATGTACTTTTAAAAGAAACATATATCATAATAAATGCTTCTATATATTAGGTAGAGTAGTTTGTTGGGAAACTTAGGCAAGGATAATGTTTGGGTTTGGAATAATCTACTTTCTGCTCTCTCTATATGTTTATCGCTCTCATTTTATTGGTGTATAACTACAAGTACTTCTGCTTCGGATATTTATATTTTCTTTACTTTTTGTTTTAGTAGAAACTTATTTCCCTCCTTCTTTAGTTTCATCCCCGGAAATTTATGCACTTAAAAACTTGAAAACATTAGTGTACATTACATGACACGATGCAGTGACATTACGCCTGCATTGTGGTGACGTACGAAACCGAACATTCTCGGCCTATTCCCCTTTTGGCGGATCTAGGGTTCTCTGGTAGGAGGAGCACAAGTCCATTCTGACATTCTGACAAGTTATTTAATTTTCAATGCTGTCTTTCTATTAATATTTCTGTCAGGGGCACTGTATGGGCACATTTTGTTGGTAGTTAGCACTTAAGATACGCCGCATTGGATTTTTTTGGGGGTGCCCCTAGTGCCGCCCTTTGGATCCGCCACCGTTTCGTGGCCATTGAGATCATAGCCTGAAAATAATGGGTGGAAACGGTTGCAAGTGTAAAATGTGACGGAGTGATCACTGCATGTCTGTTTACATTACCCTACATTGTACTTTTCTATCTGATCTCTGTATACATTGTTCATGTTCAGTGGATGTCATTCAGCACCTGCTCCATGCACATACCGTGTTTACACTCTTAGAGACCACGTTCACACTCGTATACCCCATTCACAGTGGTTTTGAAATTTGTAGCGGCGTTGTAGCGGAGCGGCGACACCGCCATAACACCGCTACAAATGCATTCACAGTAGAAAAGTTATCCCGCTGCAGCAGCGGGATAAATATCATGTACCCATTCACGCTGGAGCGGGTGATTTTTATTACCTCCGTAACAAACACGTGTATGCATGGCTCATGACCCGCGAGTGACCCCGATATGACCGGAAATACTTCAGCGCGGGGTTTTCGATTGCATGTCAAGTTGCTTTTTGTATCCTCGATCATATTACTTTTTAAAAAACTAGCATTTTTATTGCTTCCAGTCAGAATATTTCAATTTTCTGAAGTGTGAAATATTTTTATTTGGATAATTATAATATCTACATAATAATAAAATCAATTTGAATCCACTGGTTACTTTATTTCTATTTCACTTTATGTTCCCCATTGCTGGAGAAAAGAGGTCAGTGATAGGTAAGTAAACAAATCACACGTGTTTGTCGCGGTGTTATAGCGGAGAGCCTTCACACTGAGTAAACACCGCGACAGCAGCGGGACTGTCCCGCTGCTGTAGCTAGGCGAACCTAGCGATAGTTTGTCGCGGCGTTATCGCGAGGCGGTGTTATCCCGCGATAGTTTATAACGGGTCCGAGCCTTCACACTGAAGACAACACCGCGACAGCAGCGGGACAGTCCCGCTGCTGTCGCGGTGTTTGAGGCCACTGTGAATGGGGTATAAGCTGCACTGTTTAGCGCCAATGAAGCATCGACGAATACAGCCAGGCCAGCACATGTAGGAACTGTACACGCATACCCGGAGACGGATTGATTGATTGATTGGATTATCAATTTCACTTTTTCTTCAGGGAGGGGGGGGGGGGGGGGGGGTGGGGGTGGGGGTGGGGGTAAAAAGCTATACCACGTTGGGTTTTAACTGGCAGGGACAAGGGAGGTCTACTCCCACCCCCACGCACACACACTCAGACAACAAATTTGCCCTTAATTTTGTTCTCGTGACCCCCTTGAAATTGTGTCTCCCCACTTGGTAGTATTGCGCCCATGTTTACGACTTTAAAGTCTGGGTAACCCACTTCTCTTTGTATTTATGTCTATTAAAAGAATGCACATTCTAAAAAGCCTCTCAATATTAGAGTTAACAAGTTTTACTGTTCCAGCGCTGTCTTTTTTAAATATTTTGTTTACATCTTCACTATGCGACAATATAAAGAGCTCATCCTATACCGTGTACACGAGGGACTTCACAAACCCCACCCCTGTAACTCTACACTCGATAAATGTGGTCTACCAATTTGCATGGCACAGCAGGAAACTCGTCCCAGTAATATTACTCGGCTTCATGTTGTTCACAAACCAACTAAACACGTACACCTTGTTCTGTTTCTCTCAATTCATTTACCGGCTTGTGTTGTATCGCCGTTCCCACATCCCTTTATTTTGACCACCTTTTCCCTTACCACAACAAAGGCAGAAATACCTCAATAAAGGTAGGAGCGGGACGCGTCTTATTTTTTCGTACCACGGCGAGCCCAGATTCCAGTATGAACTCATTTTCATACATAACAAGCTACGTAAGCTTGCAAAGAGGTCACAAACAATTAGACTTTGATTATTTATTGCTTTGCCTCACTATTTATAAAGATAAAAAAACGAAATAAACCGAGATTTGGACCCTCACGGCAACTCCAAGATTCGATTAGTAAGACAGTGTCCTTACCGATTGAGCTAACGATGAGTTGATGAAGGATTGATTTGTATAATTACTTTCACCCTATTGACCGCCCTACCGGATTCCACGTGCGCATGCGCTGGTTTCCTTCGCGAGTGCGCATGCGCAGGTTTCCCTCGCGACCTCAATCTGGGCTCGCCGTGGTACGAAAAAATAAGACGCGAGCGGGATGGAAAGACATCCATTCTCTCTTTCTGTTTTAGGCGTACGTGCTCTGATAAAATGTAACATCGTGAATATATAGTTGACATTAAAAGTAACACAATTTAACTTCGCCAACGTGACTATTTTGGGTTATATAATTCTCTTCACTCCAAAGCCTGTAATTGGGATACATATTTCTTTCTTCAGTATTTGTTTCAAAAGATTCGACGAGATTTTTTGATCTTCGTTCAGATTTTGAATTTTGTATGAAGTGTTTTTTGCCTTTGGGATAATGCAGTGGCGGATCCAGGGGGGGGGGGGTTGGGGGGGTTGCAACCCCCCCCCCCCTTGGGCGGCCCCCCCCCCAAAAAAAAAAAAAAAAAGGAAAAAAAAAAGGAAAAAAGAAAGAAAAAAAAGAAAGAAAAAAGAACGCACGCTGGAGAGAAACCCTTTCAAGTGCAAATATTGTGAGAAGATATTCAACTCATCTGGTAACTTAACCAAACACATGATAACTCTGGATATAACTATGTATTAAACTGTTACTTGATTTAAAAAGACGTTATCATGCACTGCTTTTTATGGTCTCCATTGTGTTAATAGATGTCAGGAAAACATCACTTACGGGGTTCAAATAAACACCCCCCAAAAAATCGGCTCGCCGCTTCGCGGCTCGTGGACGATGCTCCGCATCGTCATTATTTTGGTCAACCCCCCCCTTAGCAAAAAGCTAGATCCGCCCCTGTAATGTACACATCATTTAACATGTGCGTTATTTATGTAAAGGGTGAACTTCAACCATAATAATATGCAGGGGCATCAACTATCTTCATGGCGGGGGGGGGGGGGGGGGGTGGTGGGGGGGGGGGGGTTTAAAGTTAAACTAAATTACATGTTCGTTTTCTCTGATGAACCAGGGCCATCTATACACAGAGTTTAGCCAACTTGGTTTCACTAGGTCTGGGTCACAAGTTCAACATGACGTATGTTCTTTTGTTTTGCGCTTGCCCAACAAAGCAGTAGTCGCCATACGGGCCCGAATTCACAAATGAGGTTTGTCGACAAACCTCCTTTTGTTCCGACAAACCTCCTTTTGTTTTTTACAAACCAGGTTTGTAAAAAACGCGTCACAACGCGTCATATGACGTACATAAACCTCGGTTTGTCGACAAACCTCCTTTGTGAATTCAGGCCACGGTGTCCAACTCGCACCGGGTTGGCCAAACTTTGCGTATAAATGGCTCTGTGATGAACTTGCCAAGTGCCCTCAGTCAGACTTGGAGGGAAAAACAGGATGAAGCAGGCGTGTCGAAATATTTCCGGATTCTTATAGATGGAGGAAACGATTATCCGGGACACAACAAATAATGACAACAATGCAAAAGGGAGGTATTGGTTTGTGGGCAGTGGTCAGAGTTTCACTGCATGGATGTTCTGGTTGGTAGTTGCATGGATTATAATGTATGCAGCTTGGGGACACAGGGGCACGCACCCCCGACCCAAAATTAATCTTCTAGAATCCCGCCTGATTGTCAAGTGCCTTCAGACATACTTTGCAGAACAAACAGGACAAACGAGGCGTGTCGAATGTTTCCGGATTCTTAGAGGGAGGAAATGATTATCCGGGAGACAACAAATAGTGACATCAATACAAAAGTGAGGTATTGGGACACAGGCATACAAACACATTTACTACGTTCACATTTTGCCCACATATATATACAAAAAAAATCATATTCATGAGTGTTTAAATGTTAAGATTGTCACTAGTATTGGCGATGTGAACACACTATGTTCATACTGTTCGAATGTGTGACACATCGCGTTCACATGGAGAATAGGGGGTTTTCGTTTGTCACGTCGACATAGTCGACGTCAAATATGGGACGTCATTTCGGCGATCTGCGCATGCGTCGGGTCGTCTGGCGTCGTCAGGCCACATTTGCGAACCCGTTCATCGATGATTTGAGGTTCGTCAGAAAACTAGTGACCCGTTGTCAGAATGACGTCATCTTGCTACATCGCAGCGTAAATCAGAAAGTAAAAACAGAAAGAGAAAGTGATAGAATGATTAAAAAAACAAAGAATAACATAAGAAAAGGTGATAGAAGGAAGGAAACAAAGAATAACATAAGGAAATACAGAAAGAGAAGGTGAAAGAAGGAAGAAACAAAGAATAACATAAGGAAAGACAGAAAGAGAAGGTGAAAGAAGGAAGAAACAAAGAATAACATAAGGAAAGACAGAAAGAGAAGGTGAAAGAAGGGAAGAAAAAAAAGAATAACATAAGGAAAGACAGAAAGATAAGGAGAAGGAAGGAAAAAACAAAGAATAACATAAGGAAAGACAGAAAGAGAAGGTGAAAGAAGGAAAAAAACAAAGAATAACATAAGAAAAGACAGAAAGAGAAGGTGAAAGAAGGAAAAAACAAAGAATAACATAAGGAAAGACTGAAGAGAAAGTGAAAGAAGGAAAAAACAAAGAATAACATAAGGAAAGACAGAAAGAGAAAGTGAAGGAAGGAAAAAACAAAGAATAACATAAGGAAAGACAGAAAGAGAAGGTGAAAGAAGGAAGAAACAAATAATAACATAAGGAAAGACAGAAAGAGAAATTGAAGGAAACAAAGAATAACATAAGGAAAGAGAAGGTGAAAGAAGGGAAAAAACAAAGAATAACATGAGGAAAGACTGAAGAGAAAGTGAAAGAAGGAAAAAACAAAGAATAACATAAGGAAAGACAGAAAGAGAAAGTGAAGGAAGGAAAAAACAAAGAATAACATAAGGAAAGACAGAAAGAGAAAGTGAAGGAAGGAAAAAACAAAGAATAACATAAGGAAAGACAGAAAGAGAAAGTGATAGAATGATAAAAACAAAGAATAACATAAGAGAAGATGATAGAAGGAAGAAACAAAGAATAATATGAGGAAAGATAGAAAGAAAAATGATAAAATGATAACAACAACAACAATAACGTTAGGAAAGACAGAAAGAGAAAATGATAAAGAATAGACAATGTAAAGATAGAAGAGAAGATGAAAGAAGGAAAAACAAAGAATAACATAAGGAAAATAGAGAGAGTATAATAGAATAATAAACGAAGAACAAAATAAGAAGTGAAAGTAGGAGAAATTGAATAAGCGCGTGCGGGGGGCATTACGTCATCGTGTAGAGAACGGGTGTCGACTTAAAACGAAAAGGGTAATAAGGTAGTGAACAGGACGTGTGTCTGACGCCAATTCGCATCGTTAGAGGACGTGAACGCCGTCCTCGTCCACACAAACGAAAAGCCCCTATTAATAGAGCGTAGGCCCGTCATGTGAACAGATAAATATGAAGACATTAACTAAAGTAACTAGTGACGATGTAAACACATTATTGTCACCATTTTTTATCTCTGATTTTATATTGTGGAAACTACATGTAGGCTATATGTATCTTCAAACAATTTCCACACTGTGTCCAGCATGACATAAAATTTGACCATATTATGAACGAAACATCATACCGGCACACTGGGGGTTAGAATTGATTTTGAATTGAGTGAAGATTTACTACGCAAAGTTTGTGGTATAAGCGCATTCATTTTCCCAGCGTTTTCACCTTCTCATGGTGGATAATAATGGCAATAATACGTTCTTTCGGCAGCGCAAGCTTCGATGACTTCGGAGAAAGATGAAGACTGAGGGGGTTGAACGGAAAAGGCCTTCTGTCAAGATTAAGGAAGAATTCACTTGCATGTGGAAGATGAAAGTGAGAATGCTTGTAGATAATGCTATACACAGCAGGTGCCGATGATATGTTATCTTCTGTAGATAGCTGACCGCTTGCTATTTATAACGCAACGGGCACACCGATCCTCGAATCGACCTGGCTTATCTATCATACCAGGGTATGTGCTGTAATGCAGTAGTCCTGATCTAGTCCATCGGGAAACCGCCCCGTAGGGAGGCCTTCCATTTGTGGGCTGATGTCAGGGAGGTGGTACGCTAGGAATGTGGCTCACCAGCATCTCCTCGACCCGTTGATTGTCAGCGCTGCGGCATTCTGGTACGGTATAACGTTCGTCCTCCCTATTACGATACGAGCCGGACAAATTTGGTTGGGTGACCGCTGAGTTTGGAAAGCCAGCGTCAACAACAACAGCCTTGCATTCATGCTAGGATATGAAGACTGTCATTGGAGATTAGGGCTAGGCTTTGTCAGGCCCCCCTTCTACCCTGCTATACTACACTATTTTACATCAACAATGCAAGCTGGTGCTTTGTGTGTGTGTGGGGGAGGGGGCGGGGGTGGGGGCGTAACCTAAGCAACATTACTGTGCCGAACTGTTTAGGGAGAATTATAATAGAACATTTGCCGACATGTTGACCATTCAAATTGTTAAAAAAATAAAACTTCCTCTTTCCTTTTTCACATTCAATCTGACGTTGTACTTGCCGCTGGTAGAGGGCGTCGGGTGGGGGGGGGGGGCTGAGCTCCGAAAACTATCCCACAAAATGGTCATCACAGTTTTCAACTTCATTTTTGGTAAATCGTTTGAACGGGTACATTTTGGGGATGTATACGTAATTCGGTTCTAAAAGGGGCCCATGGGTAATTAGCCCCATCCACAAGTGCAAACGGCCCAATCGGTTGATAATAAAGCGAATGTGTTTAAAGCCTTAGAATAATTCTGATAGGCCAGTGCCCCCTGATGAAATTATAGCATATCATTTCATAGGCCTACTCATATATTCTGTGTGACTTGTAACAGCATATAGCCCACACAGTGTATATCACATAGCAAGGAAATCTCTTTAACCAATGCCATTCTGTGGCAGCTTCACTCCCCTCATAATTATTAATACTATTAGCACCATTCTGGTCTAAAGTTTTCTCATGCACATTTCGGTTTTCCTCAAATCAAAATGATTTGTTTTAGATTTAATTACTTCATAAATACTTGCTTTTTATTTTTTATTTTTCCCCGGTTCTGTTATTGACTTTGAGCTTTTTTTTAAAGGCCGATTAATTTTACAAGCTGGAAATCATATGCTTCAACCGATTCTGTTATTGTATGCTGTAATTCTTAGCACCGATACTTTTTATATTGCTCCAAATCATATCCCAGATACTTAAGTTTTTGAAGCCATAAATATTATTCATAGAACCGACGCTTGTTTTTTTCACCAGTTAGCCCGTTCTATGATTCATTTTATGAGAAATACTTCGCGGAGGTTAAATTCTGAAATTTAATCGCGACAATTGCTTTGGGCTTGGGCTGGAACGTGAAAATATGCCACTTATTTGACCCCGTTTACCATACAACTCGAGTAGTTTGCTAACAATATGGTAGGATATGAATGAAGCAAGCGATGTGGTTATGCCTGCATTACAGACATACAACCTTATTTAAGTGCAATCGTATTAATCAGCTGACGTTCCAGTTTCTCAATTTTCGAGCGAATGACGCGGGCGAACATATTATTTCTGGCACATTATTTATAGTGGTTTTGTTATAAAAATATACAAAATAAGGTATACAAATACAAATAGCTCACTTTGCTGCTCGGATATATGAGCCCAACTGCAGTGGCGGTTGCCCTTTTATTGTTAACAAAAATAGTATAGGGACAAATTGGGGTGTAGCGCCCCTAGCCCATTCATCTCTTCGGGTCAATGTACAAGTCGTTAGGACCTTAGTCTGGTAATTAATTTCGAGTTTCATTACTGACCTGTGCAACCAGCATGTCCAGTACACAATATTGATGGCCTACAAAAGAAACTTGGAAATTTCCGTAAAGGAAATGGAATCAAGATAGTACATGGGGCACACATTTTGTGGTTGTGCCATGACATTTATCGTAATATTTAGTTTCCAAATCAGGAAGTGTTATACAGTATTCATCTCCATTGTAACATACAATAAAGATATAAAATTCGAAGTATAGAGGAGTAAAAACGCCGCGCCGGATGAGCCGGTCACTCTCTACATTTAAGCCTTCTGCTCCCCATGCTAACATTTTGCTGGCTTGACTGTAATTAATAATGGAGATACACCGAACTACGAATCACATTAGTGGATAAATTCATCAATATCAAACTTGATGGCACAAATTGATTTCTGCATCAGACGCGTTCATAATAATGGTTGACCCTATTATCAAACCCTGGAGAGAGCCTCGCCAAAATAATGTTCATAGCCCGATGCCGTGTATAATATGCTAGAATAAATTGCAGACGCACTCAGTTTTTGGTGCATTAGATATATATTCCCCTGGATGTCTAGACTTTGAGAAAGGTCACATTCATTTATTCACGTATTCACATCATAAATTTTAGAGCCTTCCAAATCGCATCCATATTCTTGGATACGAGAGAAGACGGGAGAGAAGTTGTGCATTCGGCATCATCTGATTTGGTCTGGAATTGAGGCTAGTGGGTAAAACGGCGTGAGATTGTGAGAATGAATCATTAATTGAATCAATTAATCAATCAACCGAGATATAAATGAATGATTCAGCTGCACAATTAACCCTTGCAATTGTTTCGGAACATCGACGTGACGTAACAAAAGACCAATTACGGGAAAATTCGGTACAGTACAGTCCCGTGTAAGGACAATTTATCATACGACAATTTAATTCAATTACATTTATGCAACTTTAATGAGCGAATGTATCATATAAAAAAAATCCACTTAGAGATGCACAGTTTGCACACCCACATAATTCAATTTCAATTTTGCAACATGCCAACGAGTGAACATAATTATAATTATCCGTTTCTTAAAGGTATCAATCGTATCTCTTTTACATTTTTAACTTATGGTGAATAGCTACTGTTTAAATGACAGTCGTTGCTGATGGATAGCACCGGATAGTCCGTGAGGACCCACTTTCAACAGCTTAAAAAAGAAAATAAAATAAAAAACTATTTGATTGGAATGGTTTTTATTCCCTTGATGGCTATCCTTCTTCTTCTTCTGTTTTTGTTTTTGTTGGGGGGGGGCGCACTCCTAATTTAGGGCACAGATTTGAAAAGAAAATCTAAAAGTACTAACTTTGATATTTATTTCGACATTGATATGGGCAGTTCGCTTAATGACGGGCTGCCCCTACAACATTAACTAGCTGAGTTTGCCAATGGCTTTTGACAAAAAGTAGCTGGGGTCCTGTGCCGTGGCGAATCGTAAGGATGCCTGTGAAGGGAGGTGTGAAATGCGCATTAACAAACCCTCGTTCGGGGGGGGGGGGGGGCGTTTCACAAAACTTGTCATCAGAGACAAATGACAGTTTATGTTATAAGCTAGTGAAATCCTTGTTTCTGATTGGTTATCAGCAAATTTGTCACTGGTATTTGTCATTTGTCATTGAAAACAGGCTTTGTGAAACGCCCCCCATGCAGAAGTGGCATATCATTATCTTTTTTATTCCTTTTACACCTGTCCCCTCATTGTTCTGTTTATTAGCCATTTTTTTCTTCTTATAACCCCTTCACATACACGGATTTTTCTTACGAGTCCTTACGGATCGCACAAATTCACGGATCTTTCACGGATCCTTACGATTTTGCCACTTTTACGACCGGTTTAAGAGTTATTACGAGCTGTTTGCGGTTTATTACGGATCATTACGAGTTATTACGATGTATTTACGGCAACAGTCCACGATTCGTTACGAGTTGTCACGGATAACTACGAGCAACTAACGTGTTAGTTACGACCTGTTTACGTGTTGTTACGAATAGTTACGAGTAAGCTTCAAGTTATTACGAGTCCTTTTTAGCCAAAAAATAATAACTGAAAATGAAGTGTTCGAATTTGCAGCTTTTATACCTTTCCCAAAATCGTAAACAGTTCGTCAGCATACGTAAATTATACGTATCTATTCGTAAAGTATTCGTAACTACACTTAAAATGCTCGTAATAACCCGTATCAATACGTAAAGCCATCGTAAAATGACCCGAATAAAATCGTAAACAACACGTAAGCACCATAACCATCCTTAACCCTAATAAGGCCGGGGGGGCCATTATGCCCCCCCCCTCCACGATTTTTCTGATTGTTCGAGAACGCATATGGATGGCGCCTCGCCGCTCGCTGACTTTTTTCTTTAGAGTCTTGCGCATCTTTAAAAAAAAAATAAAAAAAAATCGGACCTATAGTTACAAGGTCACGTGACCTTTTGTCTTTGCATGTCAGCCCGAAAATCGCTCATTTTTGTGATTTGTGTACAAAACATATAGAAATGTCATTTTTCCTAAAAATAGATCAAACATTGGTTATTGGGTCTTGTTTAAAGTTTAGGTGGTTGTTTTGGGTGTCAAAATAGTTGAATTGTAGGAAGAAATGAAAAAAACAAAAAAAACAATGACATACATAAGTTAAAAAAACAATGAAATACATAAGAAATTATCAAAACAAGGGATAACATAAGGAATAAGCTGGCTCTTCCAATTTTTTTTGTCGTATTATTGTTCCAAATAGTCTAATGAAAATATGTAGTGAAAAAGAATGCTTAAATATGAATAATATATGATTTATGGGTAAAAATGTGATTTTATGACGTTATTTGCATAAATTACCATAAATATGCAAATGAGTGATTTTTTTCAAAAATTGAAATTATCACATTGTTCTATACACTTCACTTGACATGCGTGCAAATTTTCGCGGAGATCGGCCGTTTCACGGCCGAGATCTTAGGGGGGGGGCCATAATGGGCCCCCCCCCCGGCCGGCCGTAGTAAGACTTCAAATAGCCCGGTCTTATTAGGGTTAAACTGCTCGCAATAATCCGTAAATAATTCGTAAACAAATCGTAAACTAACCATAACGAACCGTTACAAAAATCTGTTACGAGTCATTTATGCTACAGTCACACGGCCATGTTACGGACCTGCGGACGCCTGCGTATATTTGGATAATGAAAATGCGTAATTTTTAACCCCAATACGGAAATTTGAGCAAAAGTTACCTATATTCTGCGGACGATACGGATTAGTTACGGATGTTACGTATGAATTATGGATGTTACGGGTAAAACCTGCGGATGAACCCATCCGCTGCCAACCCGCTGACACATGTTACTGACGACTTACGGATGACTTACGGATTTTACGGATGACATTAAAAGATAACATTATTTCACTTTTGAGAGTGTATTTTTCAAAATCATCTAAAAATCGACGATTGAAGGGGCATTCCCACAATAAATGGGCAATAGTTTCAGAGTGTTTTGAACAAAAAGAACACAAATTTAATATACCAACAGTTTTCAGATACTTGTTAACACCAAGGATATTATGAAGAATTTTATATTGTAAATATCTAAGTTTTCTTGATAAAGAACATTTAAAAGGAATCATATAAATTTTGTCCCAAGTAACAATTGGTTTTGAAACAATGTTCCTCCGTTTGTTTTGTGAAATAGGAGTTTTAAAGATTTTCTCAACACAGATTTTATAAATAAATTTACATCCTTTCTTTACCTTGTTCAATTTTTTTGTTGTCAAATTTAAACATCAAGAGTTGCATGATTTATCTGTTTGTTATGCTTAGGCCATGCGCTGCTGCCAGGGAACTGCTCCGGCGGTGCCATTGTAGTAATGCTTGAGGTACAGGCGCTGGCGCTTGGCAATCTTGGTGGTGTAGTTGCCAGCAAGCCTCTGTTGCATGTCATCCAGCACGCCCCCCTCTCTCCATGCACCCGGGATGATGTTGTGCTGGTCGTCCTCTCTGTCCATCATGCCATTCTGCTCAGCGGATGCCTGGTCTCTCAGGAGGTTGTGGATGCACAGGCAGGCGAGGACGATGGTCTCCACTGTGGAAGGCACCTGTGCCATAGCACTCAGAAGACACCGGAATCTGTTTGCAAGAATGCCAAAGGCATTCTCCACACATCTCCTGGCTCTGGAAAGTCTATAGTTAAATATCCTCTCCTCCATGGTCAGTGGCTTGGCACCAAAAGGCTTCATCAGGGTGGTGCGTAGTGCAAATGCAGCGTCAGCAATCACGAAATAAGGGATGTCTCGATCGTCATGAGGCAGTGGCTCATCTGGTGGTATTCCAATGTTCTCATCGTCAATTGCCTCTTTCAGACTGCACGTGTTCCAAATCTGGGCATCAGAACTCGCACCACCTGCTCCCACCTCCACCCACCGGAACTTGTAGTTGCCATCAACCAGGGCAAGGAGTACAATCGAGTTGTACCCCTTATAGTTGTAGAACTGGGAGCCACAGTTCGCGGGTGCCTTGATGCGGATGTGCTTGCCATCTAAGGCTCCCAGGCAATGGTGGAAGTTCCACCGGTCGGAGAAGGTCTGGGCAATGCCCTTCCACCCCTCTGGAGTAGATGGGTTGCTGATGGTCTCCTCGCCATACTCAGCGTAGATGGCCTGACACACGTCCAACACCAAGAGTGAGATGGTGTTGTGGGGTACATAGAATAGGTACATCAGGCTGTGGTAGGAGTCCCCACTGGCAAGGTAGCGCATGGTGATGGCGACCTTCAAGCCTACTGGAAGGGCCTTCCTGTACCAGGTATCATACTTCTGTAAGCGAGGAGTGAGGCGGGTGACCATTTCGGCAAACATGGCAGGTGTGATGCGGGTGAAGTTGCGGAAGCCCTGAACATCCTCATTGCGTAGCAGGTGCATCAGGTTACCATAGGCACCCTGGTGTGGTCGCAATGTGATCCAGTGACGAACCCAACACATCCTCTCTTTTCTCCTTTCAAGGATGGCTTGCATCTTGGCCATCAGGATCTTCATCTGCATCTGATTGTGTTGGATGGCCATCAAACAATCCAGCAACACAAGGCGGCGTTCTCTCTCCATCTTGAGTGACCTGTGAAAGTCTACAGTTGAAGAACTGACAATGATGAGGATGCTGGCAGCATCCAGGGTTGCATACCCAAGTGAAGACCATTTGGCATGGGCGACATCCGCCGAAATGAAAGAAGACATAGGTAAAAATTCCGCATATTATCCGTATCTCAACCGTAACATACATATCCAATCCGTAACATCCGTATCCCATCCGTAATATTCGTATCCCATCCGCAAGCATACGCAATTACCGCAAGTCCTATCGTAAGATCCGCAATATATATGTCAAAAATACGTTAAACATACGTAACTCCTACGTAATAGTGTTTACGTACCCCTATGTATCCGCAGGCATCCGCACACCCGACAAAGTGTGCGGATCAGTTACGTATCTAACGTATCCTGCGGATGAGTTTACGTATCTTACGTATGAGTTACGTATTTTACGTATGGATAACGTATATTCTGCGGATGCTTACGTATATTTCATCCGCAGCAAAATTTTGAGATTTTCAAAATTCCGCTGCGGATCTGCGTATGTCTGCGGATCCTGCGGATTGAATTACGGATGGATACGGATGCTTACGGATGATACGGATCCTTGCGGATGCTTACGGACTTTTATCCGTAAGCATCCGCAGCTACCGTAAGTGGCCGTGTGACTGTGCCATTACGGATTCTTGCGAGCAGTTTACGGATGGTGACGTGTTGTTGCGAGCGGTTTACGGGTGGTTACGGATATTTACGAGCTATTTACGAGCTATTTACGGACAAATCAATCCGTGGACAATCGTAAGAAGATTTTTGACATGTCAAAAAATCTGCCTCTCCTTTCACGGATCCTCAAGAGTGTCTACGAGTTGTTGCGAGTTGTGACGAGTTATTTACGGATACCAGCGAGTTATTTACGGATGCTTGCGATTGACTACGAGTTGGCGATCCGTAAGGACTCGGAAGGAAAATCCGTGTATGTGAAGGGGGTATTAGCCGTTAGATTAGGGACGCCATGTGTTTATGTGTTCTTACCAGTACTCAACAGATCCTTCTCCTCATTGATTCTCATATCGGAAATAGGAGAGGGCAGGTGGGGGGGGGGGGTCTTTTATACCCCTAAATTAGGCCAAGAGTCACGTTCATGATCACTGATCGTCTCCAATCACCCTGACTGGGTCCAGCTTCGTAAATGTCAATGCAATTAAATGTCTCCAGATCGATCTCTTCCCGACGAGGTGGCAAGGTTCTTGCGGGAACATGATTTAATGTAATCGAGAATGACATTGGCAAACTTGTGGCACTGTCAGGTTTAAGGAGGGGGAGGGGGGGGGGCGACCGCCCTACGTCCTTTTATACCAAAAATACTTTCCCCTCGTGCTTATTGTGTTCGTATGACCCCTTTCAAATTTTAGTCCAGAAACGCACCTGAAATGTGATAAACCTTTTTGGGTTTGCTTGCTTGCTTGATCGTCAGTATCCTGGGGGATAGCAGCCCCCTCCTTCAAATAATCCCAGATCCGCCCCTTGTTTGTGAAGTTCACTTTTAGGAGCCATACCACTTTCTGTTATTCTTCTCTAAACGAGATAGGAGGCAAAGTGGAATGAGGTTTATCGATATCAAATCCTGGATACTTCATCGTAATGGCACTGAAATCACAGTCAGTTGGAACACGTTCAACGACAAGAGCAGTATTCGAATGTTTAATTTGCCGACAATTTGTTTTTATTCTCACTTCTACCACCGTGACGCCCATCCCCCCAGTCCCCTCGTATACCTGTATCATGTCTTTCCATTGCAGTAAGTTGACACGAGTTATGCTTTTGTATTTGTATCTGTAGGAAGATCACGATAATATATACAAAACATACATCCACATAATTATACACCCATATATACATTTGATATTTCTATATTAGCCAGCTTGTAAAATCAACGATTCTAGTTTTCATTTGTCACACGTTCATACCATAGCCTACGTTGCAGTTTGTTTCCATGTAGCATAATTCATATTAAGATGTAAGTGGCACATCTTGAGTGATAATTATCTGCGTCTTACGTAATCCTTCATTATCCTTGTATACGTAATTATCACCTCTTCTTCTTCTCGTTGATTTATATATTCAACTAGAAATGCCTCCGTTCTCCCTGCTTTATTTGAATTGATGTCAATAATTACACGACGGCAGTAACTATTATGGAACCTAGCAACCCCTGCAAATATTTGCAATTTTAGGCGGTGTTACGCAATAGCGAGAGGACTTTGACTTGACTTGATAGAGAATGACACTTTCGCTTGATCTCATACCCAGTGTTGAGTCAGTGCTTATATATCAATCAAACTGGCATAGTCGTATGAAAGGGGGAGGGGGGTTACTTGGAACGAGATGCCCCAAATCTAATGACGAAAAAATAAAAGGAGAGAGGAGGAATCTTTACGAAAATGATAGCATAAAAGTGGAGGGAGGGAGTGAGAGAGAGAGAGAGAGAGAAAGAGAGAGAGAATTATATTTAACGAAATTAATTGGGGGGAGGGGGTAGACACGTGAAAAAAAGAAGAAAAAAATAGGACACTCTCCCAAACACCCCTAATTAGTGATTATATTCATGATAATAATTCGAATTGTATACACCTGGTACTGATGTGCCTGCACCCTAAGTGATACCAATGCTACCCCCCTCCTCATGACCAAACCTACGCCACGCCTTTTGATCAATCGAATTCGGATGATGAATCGTATGATTGATGATAAACGTCTGCCATGTCCATGCGTGCCTTCCACATGTCTCATTTTGTTACAAGGAAACTACAGTAATAATGGTCAATCATTTTTACTCTATATTCATTTTCATTTCATTTAGACGATATTTGGAGTAGGCAGGAACGACAATAGTAAGGAAGTTCCTTATCAAAATTGACAATCATCAAACAATATCCTAAATTCCACTTTGGAATAAAATCATTTCCAATCGTCTTTGTAGACCTTCTTAAAAACTGAACAGTCGAGACGCCCCCTCCTCTTCTCTCTCCCCTCTGTCATTTGTCTTTCTCTCTCCATCCCCTTACCCCTTATCCCCATCACAATATCTCCCTACCCCCTTTCTCTCTCTTTGGTTCCTTTTGTCGCTATTATATTGATGTGGAGGGGGGGGGTACAGGAGCATACAAGTCATGTGCTATGCTACTGCAAACAACAGTTTTATCTAATTATTGATACCCGTTTGGAGATCACCGCTTATCCCTCCATGTTGCGCGCGGCGCCACTAAATTCTATTATAAATCGTCTAGAATAAAATCTTGGGTAAGATGTACTATTTTGGCATGAAGGACTCGTTGCCATAGTACCTAGTGAACGTAAATCCTATCATTCAGCTTGTAATAGTGAATAAATCCTTAATTATTCGATTAATTGATTGTGCCTAGGGGCATGGACCAACCTTTACGTATATAGTCTAGACTTTTGAAAAATGTATGCATCCTCTGTCTCACCAGTAGGGTCCATGGTCTCACCTTCTTTATCTCCCTGTCTCATAACGTCCGTTTGTGCCTGTCTCTATCCGAAGGTCTGGTTGACACTTCTTATTTGTCTTTATCGCTCTGTCTGTCTGTCTATGTTTCTCTGTCTCTTTCTCTGTATCTCCCCCACCCTTTTGCTCCTTCTCTCATTCATTCACACTATCTGGGGGGTGTTTCATAAAGCTGTTCGTAAAGTTACGCATGACATTACGAACGACTTGAATACATTGTATGAAGTGCCAGATAGGATGCCCAAAGTTTTTTTTCTGATATTTCCAATAACCTCAATTGAATTATGGCAAAAAATATACTTTGTATTAAAACTGTTTTTTATAATAAGAATGTTAATCTACATCTGCACAGTTCAATTTTAATTGATGCAGTTAATAATGATTGAGCATCCCATTTTGGCGTTTCATATACAAGTCGTTCGTAAAGTGATGCGTAACTTTACGAACAGCTTTATGGAACTGTTTTCATATCCCCCTCATTTATATTTCTCTCTCTATCTCCCTCTCTACCTCTCCCTCTCTCTCTCTCTCTCTCTCTTTCCCCCTCTTTCTCTCTCCTCTCTCTCCACCCAGCTCTTTCCATCTCCTCTCTCTCCACCTAGCTCTTTCCATCTGTCTCCATCTCACTCTCTACTCATCAGCATTTCTGAAGTTCTATGTATCTCACGTAGACTTCACACATGATGTATCATTCTCATAAATCTTAATTACATCCAGATCACGCAGAGATAGCGCACCATCATCCAATGCAATACCATTGCATCCCGGAGTGTCTTCTCTTAATCATGTTGAGGGGTGGAGATTACTTCTGGAGAACAGTCCCCTCCACCTCAGCCCTTACCCAACTCTTCTCTCCTATTTTTTAGACCCTCCATTTTCGACCCTCTCTTTTCTTGGCCTTCCTCTATCTCGGCCCTCCAACTATTCTGCCCTCTTTTTCGACTATTCTCCATTAGCCCTCCCCCACCTCGGCTCTCCTCCATCTCGCTCCCCCTCTCTATCTCGGCTCTCCTCCTTCACGCCCCCCTCTGCCTCGCTCCTCTCATATATATTTGCCCTCTTTCACCCGACCTCCTCCCCGGCTGTCCTCTAATGCAACCTTTCAATACTCTCCACCCATAAGTGACACAAGAATCGTGAACATTCCTGTAACATTTTATCCAATGACATTGTACTACCATGGAGATATAAGATGGAATAAGGAGAGGGTGCTCAATAAAAGTTTGACGTCAATCAAAATCTAATCTTATACCTCCATGGTACTACTGAATAAAACGTCTTTCAAATTGTGATGTACTGAATAAAATTATTAAAAGGGAATTCTAAAGTATCTGAATCTGGTACTTAGACATGTAGGACATTGATGTTTTCGAATGAGATCGCTGAAACAGATACAACGAAACAAAAGTGGTTACAAAATAAACCCCCCCCCCCCCCCCAGTTTGACGAATTTCTTATCCTTGGTATACTTGATTGCACCTGATCATGGCTCAGGCTGTACGTGTATACTGTCAGGCTGTGAAAGTGTAAATTGAATCAAGATTGAAAAACAATTTTAAATGTGGCCTGAAAAACCCAGTACTGTAGCCTGTACAATGCGTGTAAAGGGATGGATGGCTAGTTGCAGTACTTGCGTCTGCGAAAGATATAATCACATTTTCTTCTATTGAGATATTTTGATGTAAATAATTATGATTGTATTTGAATGCATGGCAAATATAACGTATTTATATTCCCCTCTGGAATAAAGATTTCTTTTCACCTTGTTATAAGAGGGAGTGTTATTGCCTTCCGGGTATTCGTCTTGAATGAACTTGAACAAGGACTAGAATCAGCTGGAGAAACTATTAAAAGGGCCTTCGCTCACGCTCGGAGTAAACGTGGCATTTCAATAAAAACTACATTTTAGACAGCACTTGAAACCACTTGAAAATAGCATGTCAAAAATGACATATAGTTATGCGTTTTAAAATTACTATTCCATCCTGGTCTGTCTCGATGGTGATGTTGATGGGGGGTGGGTCGCACCTCTCGAGAATTTCAAAGTTTCTAATGTCGGGACAAATGGCACCTCTTATTCGAAGTAATCTATTTCAGTAGCGGTTCTTTTTGAAATGGGGGTGGGGGCGGCTTAATTCCTTAAGCTCCCCCAAAATGTGTCGAATAAAAATCGATTTTTAAAAAGGCACATCTAGAAAATTAATTCAAGACTATCCAAGTTCCCCAAAGCCATCCCCCCCCCCCAAAAAAAAAATATATTATTCAGAATATTTAGATGACAAGAAGTATTGTGTGGTCATAAAAAAGTGTCCATACATTTTCCTTCCTTTGCTTTGTGCATGCTTTAATATATATAATTTTTAAACAGAAGTCACCACCCCTGGACTAAAATAGTTCCAATACGCCGATGCCTATACAACGATATGTTTGCATATTGGTTTATTCTCATTGCCTCGATCTCGTGTTATACACACCTTTCCAATTAATGAATCTTCTGATCTCAAGCCAACATGCTTTAATTGGGACCTGGTTTTGATTTTCTTTAATAGGATTATTGACGTGGAGAGGACCACTGACGTCGAGATTCACTGAGCTCAGTCAGAAGGGCCCCTACCTTCACACACGGTAAGCTAAAATATTGAATTGTGAATGATTACTATAGCCTGCCCTGGCCTGGGTTCATCCTTTAGGGGAGGGGGGAGTTTGGTCATTCATGGGGGAAGGGGCACTGTTCGTAACTACTTGGATTAATAATGAAACGCACGAAAAAAAGGGGGAAAATTACATACATGATTATATATACATGCAGCTATCGGTACGTCCATGGTTCCAGAAATAGTATTCAGATCGCAACTTGTTTCACCTGAATGTTTATAACATAAAATACGTGCAAACAAAGGTATACTGCTGTTTAGATTAAGGTTACGTTATGTATCAAGTTCGTGTTGCCAAATGAGGAAGTTGAAGGCAACAGAAAACAAGGATAAGATATTAAGATATTTTATATCCGTGAGAATGGCAGTTAGCATAAGTACACTGCCGATGGGTTCACTTTCATTGGAAATATATCATTTCCTCGTCAGTTTAATCGAGTTGATTTCTTGCTGACTATGTAATTGGTATCATGAACAATGGCGAAGGTGGATCGAGAGTTTGAGGGGCACTCACTGGACGAAATGTGAATTAAAAAGTCTTTTGATAAGGGTGAATTTTGAGGGTGAATACTGGAGGGGTCGTTTCACTTTCCTTCATGTTTCCTTCTTACTTGTTTTCCCTTTTCTATCAACAAGGGGTAATAATAAACATAATAGGAGGGTGTGAGAGCCTGAGAGGAGGTCGTTAATCTCATCTGCTTTCATGTTCCCAACCCCCTTCACTTCTTTGTGTGTGCGTCTCCCCCCCCCCTTCTCTCTCCCTTCTACCTCCCTTCTATCTTTGTCTTCTGTTTCTCTTGATTTCCCTTTATCTCTCTTTTTTTTTTTTTTTTTTTGGGGGGGGGGGGTGTCTTTAATTTGTCATTTGATCGGGGGAAACATGCCTCGGTTCCCCCCTCCCATACTTACGCCGAGGATCACGCGCTTCTAATCGACCGCTCCGTGGTATATTGTCGAGGATTAGTGATTTAATTGGTTGACCTAGTTTACTAAACAGTAGATCTGTTTGTAACGTTAGAAATTTACAGAAAAGCAATCAATATTTTGATCCATCTTCTATGTAAAAGCAATTTTAATTATAAGTATTAAGTGTATAAGATAAGTTTTTGTTTTATTATTATTTTTTGTTCTTTATCTTTCTCTATCTTTCTCTATCTCCTAATTTATTCAGTTATTCATAAAAATGAACAACTGTATTCTGATCTCGTCGTTACGTTGGTATTCTACAAAATGAAAGGCAAGAAGAAATTGAATTATTCAAGAGGTTTTGACAATTGAAAAGTAAAAATTAGCCTGTAATATTATAATCAACTTCATGTTCCTTGCAATTCGTTCTCAAAGCAGTAATATCATGCGACATTGATATTTGACGAGTTATTGTACATTTCAAAACGAGGCTTATTCATTTGACAGCGGATCGGGGGGGGGGGGGGGTTACTAATATACGATATCAGTTTTATCGGACTTACGCCCATCTCCTTCGGCCATATAATATAATCATTGATCCATCGATGTGTCGTAAGACTAGTCATGTAGCCTCGATAAGGCCAAATTAAAAAAAATAGGAAGGAGGAGGCCCCCCTTTTTTTCCTTCAAAATGGCTATTTTTCAAGATGGCCGCCGGCTTTTTTTTTTCTTCTTAAAGAAATTAATCAGAAATAGATCATTTTAGCAGTATGTTTTACATGTTTTTTTTTCTTTAAACAAAAAATTAATAATAATACATTTTAAACAAAATTATTAACATTTAAAAAAAGGAGGTGGCGGCCCCCAAAAGGAAGCGGGCGGGGACGCTAAACATGTATATTTTTTTAAGTGGCCTAACAACCAAAATCTTAATCAAATTAGTGTTTAATTTAACAATAAATTTCAAAAGTATATTGCTGTATGATATCCTTCTCACTATCATATCAATGTTTTAGACCCGTTTGCACAACTTTTATATTTTGCAGGTATTTTACCGGCAAACGAAAACCGTGCAATCAATTTTCATTCCTTCACATGTCGTAGCTCAGATTAAATTGGCGCGTGTCGAAACGATAAGAAATGGAGTGACACCGAAATGAAAATACAGTATGCACTCTGACGTATACATTGGTTGATAAACCGAACGGCACTCGCAGACGACAGATGACGTGTTGAGAAATTTGTGTATTTTTTTCTGGCGGGATCCTGGTCCCGTGGGGCACAATTGACCGCGACATGACCCGGCTAAGGTCAAACAGGTATTGTTTGACCTGGACGTCTTGGGCCTTTTCTGAGCCAGATTGAATACATTTTAGCGGGGTTCCTTGTCCCTATCAAAAAAGTTTTAACTCCTTGCCCCTGTCCCCTTTCACCCCAGTCCAATAATGTCGAATGCACTGCTAGCTACCTGGAAATCGTATGTTGCTTTATTTCATCACGGAGATAACAGAGATTGGAAGCATATTCATGGGTGGAGATAAAAAAAACATGGATAGGGTAATGCAAGACTTTATATTTTTGTTAGACCTACCATAATTGTTCTATAGTATAGGTCTATTTTTTTTTAGTTTCTTTGACCACTCATTGCTGACATAACCTTGGCAAAATCTTGACCGCTAATGATTTTGATGTACGCCTGTGCCTTCTTGTCGCTCACTCCGCAGACTAAAGTGCAAGATATCATTACAGAATATGAAAGAAAAGAATCAGCGATTGAATGCGATATTCTCCCTTAAAATAAGGTCTAAGCCCTATGTTTGCTTACCAGTGTTTGATTAAAAGACCGCATTGAAGTAACTTGTGAAAACGATATCAATCCAGCCCCATACGGAGGATGTTCATTTCGCCCTGCGCAAAACAAAACAACAGCAAGAAAGAATAGTAGATTATAATAAAGACGAGCATTTCGCTATTTGATTGATTGTCGGAATTATTAGGGTTTTCATTCATAGGATTTTGATGTCACTCTGCGAAAAACGAAAACAACAACAAGGAAAAATGAAGGTACATACAATAATTTCGCTATTTGATTGATTGTTGGTATGACGGCTGGTCAAGTATCCTTCCATTTGACAACGAATTAAAACGTGATGACAGAGCTCTAGAACAGGTTTACCATTCCAAACTGTCTAACAAGATGAATTTGAACGTGTGTGTTCTATTGGCGGAGTAGGTTTTGGGTTGGGATAAGGGTAATGACGGGCAATAACCTCCTCCATTACAATATTCTGATTTCTTCCTCTCATGGTATCTAATGGTTTAATCAAATATTAACATCTAGTTTTGCTGAATAAAGAATGTAAATTTTAAC